>LAPY01000810.1:106339-131926 GCA_000970635.1 Eragrostis tef
GAGGGGGGGGGGGCACGCAACGGAGGAGGGAGCGGGGTTCAGCCGCGTGACGGGCTTTTTGGCGGCGACCGACTTGGGAGATGGATATTTGAGAGAGCGGGCATGACGCCATCGACCTAGGTCTTGGGCGCGCTTACCGCGATAGTGAGTTGTCCTTAAGTAGACGACTAGTGCTGGTTGGTGGTGTCTGGAACTCTGGATTGGGTGAAGCTGAGGGGTGGATGTGAATTGGGAAAAAAACCTAGCTGATTTGTATAAAATTTAGGGGAGCCCGCATGTTGGGAGATAATTGGGGGCAAACGAGCACCGGCAAGGCTTTTCTGTGCCCGCTAACCAATGCCTGTTGGGTTTGAAGTTGTGCCCACATCCGTGCCTGCGGGCAGAAATTCAGACCCGTATTCACGCCTAATGGATATTTTGCCCATGGGCACACGGAAAAGTCTTATCCGTTATCATATTTAAGTCCTGGGCCACTTTGGGGCATTTTGCCATCTGTTTCCTTCCTATTACCATATGCCTACACGGGCAGAAAAGTTGCTTGACCATCCCAGTCAACAACTAAGGCTGAAAGAAAAGCTCGGGCTCGATGAGCTGCTCGAGCTCGGCTCGTTACAGGCTCGATTCGAGCTCGGCTTGAATGGAAAACGAGCCGAGCTTGAGCTTGATCCCGAGCTCGCGAGCCTCAGCCAGCCGAGCTCGAGTAGCTCGTTTGGGCTCGTGTTCCATGTTTTCGTGTTGGCCAGATTCATCAACTACACCACTGCCCAGGCCCAACATATTAAGCTCCACATCACAGCCCAAATCTCATGCCAACCCACCCGTTGCTATCTTGGTCCTGTACGGCGCGTTCGATCCTTTGTCTCTCAAAAACAAAAGCTCCTTCGATGCTTTACCCCAAGCCGCCGTCCCTAGTTTCCCACAGAAAAAGAAAGAAAAGGGAGAGGGAATGCCGCCGTTCCCAGATCCCGCTTCGTCTCCCTCATGTCCGGTGAGTGCGATTAGGAAAACGAACGCCGACTCCAGCACCAGATGGCCAAATCCCCACCACGCCGCTCTCCCTCGCATACTCCGTCGACCAAGCACGCAACGAAGCCGTCTAGCTCATCGCTGTTGGACGTTGCCGTGCTTCAAGATGCAAACTACTACGTACGAAGGAACCGGTCCTGCTGTCCAGACCATAAAGGATGAAGCACACAAGCAGATGGCTCCCGCCGCCGCCGCCGACGTGTCCGTTCTCCACCACCCACATCAGTGACTAAACAAGCCCACTCGAGCCTACGAGCTCCAGTTGAGCCGAGCTCGAGCCTATCTGCAAGCTCGGCCAGATTTCAGGCTCGACTCGAGCTCGAGCTTAAGGCGGCAGGCTTGCTCGAGCTCGGCTCGTTTCCATCCTTATCAACAACCAACCCACCAAGACAAGCACCAAAATTGTACAAAATTAAATCTCATCGACCTTGTGTTATTGTCGTCCAAGAAGGGAGCAGGATGTGTCATCAATGTGTCTGTGACATGTGGAACCCACCATAGTACCTGATAGTGGCATATAAGGGATTTGAAGTTTTACCAGTGGCATACAAGGGATTTTTCCTTTTATGCCACTTTGGCCGATAATCATATTGATGAACCGGGATGG
Organism: Eragrostis tef; assembly: GCA_000970635.1. Classification (NCBI taxonomy): domain Eukaryota; kingdom Viridiplantae; phylum Streptophyta; class Magnoliopsida; order Poales; family Poaceae; genus Eragrostis; species Eragrostis tef. The sequence continues at coordinate 107,973 of LAPY01000810.1, forward strand.
ATCTAGGTCGTTCGAGGCGGCGTCACAAGGAGTGGGCTGTCGCGGAACAGAGGAGTTGATGAAATGGGGGAGTGACAAGCATGACCCCGTTGTTTATATCTCTGGCTGGTTTGTAGTATCTCTTAGGGTAGCGAGGTCACTTAATAACTCAGTATTCGCTGGTAAGGTGGAAGTGTCAAGTTGTCGCTTCAGGTTCCGCTGTATGGAAGCATGACCAGATTATCTGTCTACCTTGTGTTTGTCTTCCAAGAAGGGAGCAAAATGTGTCGCCATTGTGTCTATGACATTTCCAACCCAGCACATTAAGATCACTCACACACACACACACACACACACACACACACACACACACACACACACACACACACACACACACACACACACACACACACACACACACACACACACACACACACACACACACACACACACACACACACACACACACACACACACACACACACACACACACACACACACACACACACACACACACACACACACACACACACACACACACACACACACACACACACACACACACACACACACACACACACACACACACACACACACACACACACACACACACACACACACACACACACACACACACACACACACACACACACACACACACACACACACACACACACACACACACACACACACACACACACACACACACACACAGAGGAGGGAGTGCAGATCGGTAAACATTTTCTTCATCCTCTTGCACCGCTCCCCATCGGTGATGATGTGTGGCTTCGTCTAGCCGCCGGCAGCACCTTTGCCATTACCCTTGAGCCACGGCACGGAGGTTGCGAGGATTTTTGAGGAAATGCTGAAATGGTAGCTTGTTTCGGGACTGAATATAGCATGTCTCCGTGTTCTGCACCGAAATTTATCTCTTCCTCCCGTATCTCACATTGATGCCTTTTTCAAAGTGCTATGGAGCCTTTTGGTTTTTTTTCATCCTTCACTACCTGGCGAAGCGTTCTTGCATTACATATCTGGTATTTGGATAGTTGATAAGACGAGACATTTACTTATCTTTTTTTGAGGGCGACATTTACTTGTCATTTAACTCACATTAAAATCACTCATAAAAAACAAGCACACATGAATACACGTAAACACACACGCACACAAGACGAAAGGTCATCTAATTGTTCATGTGTTGTACACAAGACAAGGAGGGACCACAGATTGGTAAACATTTTCTTCATCCACTTACGCTGCTCCCTCTCAGCGATGATGTGCGGCTTCGCCTTGCCGCCGGCAGCAGCATTTCCCTTAGCCATGTATCGGTCAGCTTTGGTAACATCCATGCCGTTAAATTGCATCAGCGTCATCCTCTTTAAGTGCTGGAGCAATAAACTCAGGTGTGCAAGCTGGGCATCTAGAAGTTACACTCTCTCTATAAACATATAGAAAATTGTTTTTTAACATTCCACGCCTACAAGACAGCATATAAAAATCTATGACCGTTCCACTCTCTCTCTTGATCTGGTACCTTGGATGCGAAGACAGAAGAATTGCAGAAAACAAGACTGCATCACGTCATCCCGCGCCACATATGTAGGTAAAACCAGGGGCCGGAAGAAACGGAAGCCACCACTCCCACTCACCTCACGCGGTCCACTCCTATCCTTGCTTGCCGCTCCGATGAGCCCTAAGGAAGCCATTAAGCTCCACTCGTGACAATTCTTTGTTTTGCCTTTGGAACACCTAGAAGAGCAAATGTGTAGTACACACACACCATTAGCAACCTCCCTCATGACTCCACTCGGCTTATATGGATGGAGCCCGATAGGGTAGGGAACACTTCATCTTATTGCCCTTGGACCCTGTGGCCCCAGCACACAATCTGGACTTAGTGCAATAGAGAAGATTTCCCTATTGGCAGCCCGGCACCATTCCTCTAAAGACAACATCTTATATGCCATGGACCTTCATTAGTGGTTCAGTTCCCTCCTTTATGTTCAGTTGTCATTTTATTGTAATGTGTTTATACGATTAACTTGACGCTCGTCTGTTGAATGCTCTATATTACTGATTTCATTTTCTTGTTTTTGCTATGAAGGACATGTAAGGACAATGGAGACAAGGCGTTTGCTGACTGTTCTATTCCACAAGAGAAGACAAACGCTGAGATCAATGCAGAACTTGACCTTTCAGATGTTTCAGCTGATGAAGCAGACGGTGATGGCTCTAACTCAAAAGGTTTGAACATCTGCTTGCCTTTTTCTGCTGTACAGTGTTTTTGATCATTACATGGCAAAAAACTGAACCTGTGTTTTGTCTTGTCATATCTGATTTTGTATACATTTTTGCATCTTGCCATCATGTAGCTTGCAGAGCACCGTCTTGGACACATGTAAGGTTGAACTTGTTCCTGCATCGGAACCGAAGGACACAATCTATTGATGAGGTCTGTGCTGTCTGGATTTCTATCCAACTTGATATCTTTTTCTGCTTCTTTTCTTAAAGACATGTAGTTTTTTTTAATCGTGGAACTTGTTTATGTTCTTGGACCTTTTATTTAATAAATGTCCTTGTAAATTCTCATTATATTTCCATTTGCAGTATTGGTGGGAGAATTAGTTGTTCACAAAAGTGCATATAACACACAAACTTTTGTACATTCTTTTCTGTGTCATCTCAGTCACTCCTAGTTTTGTTTTCCTTATGCATTTGGGCAGACGGTTTAAATTTCTACTTCATTCCCACGCTGAATCAATACTATTATCTTCTACTATTCTTGTTCATGATAAATACCATTGTACAAAATATAGACATGTGTTGACTCTTTGTTGTACTCATGAATTGAACACCAGCTATCAAAGAATACCCTAATTTTGTTGTATTTATTGTTAAATACATTCAGAGCATGGTGTGCAACTGTAACCCTCCTCAAGATGGCCGAATGGGTTGTGGAGATGGCTGCTTGAACAGGATGCTCAACATCGAATGTGTCAAGCGTACATGTCCATGTGGGGAGCAGTGTTCCAACCAGCAGGTTGTTGCAGTTTTTGGTTATTCTTTAGTTTTATTTAATGCATATTTTTCATGCCATATTAGTTTTGACTGTCTAAAATCTGCGAAACAGTTTCAGCGCCGCAACTATGCGAAGCTGAGATGGTTTCATTCTGGCAAGAAAGGCTATGGACTGCAGTTGCAAGAAGACGTGTCTGAAGGCAGGTTCCTTATTGAATATGTTGGAGAGGTACCAGTTTGGATTAGTGCTCCCTCCGTTTCCTTTCTGCCGTTGAGTTGATTCCATTTTTGTTGCTTACTTTTTCCTTGTTGCTTGTGTCCATGGGTATATAAGTTGCCTTTCTAAAATTTGTCTATGTATGTGCTATGCTCATTCATTTATGTCTAATAATGAGTTTGCTGACTTAGCACTGGAATGTTCTATCAGGTCCTTGACATAGCATCTTATGAATCCCGGCAACAATATTACGCTTCTAAAGGCCAGAAACATTTCTACTTCATGGCACTAAATGGTGGCGAGGTATGCCTTTTGATTTCCTATTATATGTTCTCCATGAAGTACTTGTCATCTTTACTAATTTATTTCCTATCGTGCTCCTTCATTTTGTACTGAAGTCCTTCTGTTCTGGGATCTAAAATATGTCTTAGATGAGGAATTATAATTCCTCCGCTTATTTTCTTCCCTCTAACTCTGAAGATACTGATGTTCTGTAGCATCTCACTTTTCCTAAGTCCTGCTTTATAATACATGCGAACTAACTCCATTGATCTGTCTTTTTATTCCTTGCTTAAATTCTTTCAGGTGATAGATGCTTGCACTAAGGGAAACTTGGGCCGATTCATCAATCATAGCTGCAGCCCTAACTGTCGTACAGAGAAGGTGGACTTTTATCTCATCGATTTCATGTGTTCAAGAATGTCACTTCTATCCTGAGTTTTAAAAATGATGTTTGTGTTTTTCTTTTCCCTGAAATAGTGGATGGTCAATGGAGAAGTCTGCATTGGAATATTTTCTATGAGGAACATCAAGAAGGTAAGGCTAAGAATCATCACATCTATCAGAAGATATATATTTAGGATTCACGTTCTTTATGAATTGACATGTGTGAGTGAGTGGCCTTAATGTATTATATTATTCATGCCATACAATGATCGATTGTTTTCTTCATATGATGGATTTTTATGTTTATGTTAGGGTGAAGAATTGACTTTTGATTACAACTATGTTCGTGTATCTGGTGCTGCTCCCCAGAAGTGTTTCTGTGGTACTGCCAAATGTCGTGGTTACATTGGTGGAGACATATCAATTGTTGATACCATCAAGCAAGATGATGCAGAAGCAGTACATTTTGAACATATAGTTCACAAAGATGCAGAGGTATTGGTGGGTGCAAATGAGTCTGGTTCTCATGGAAGTCATCCAGATATCATAGAACCTGAATTTTCTATTCATGGAGAAGATTTGCATGATTGCCCAGCTGCAAATGCTGAGCTAGAACAACTTAAACAAACTGAAGGAACCTTCTCTGACACTAGCGAGCCTGAAAATTCCTTGGAAACATGGAGCCCACAGGAAGATGAAGATGTCATCCGCACGCCTGTGCATGTGTCCCGAACAATTGAAAGTTCTTTGCAGCATTTTCCAGTGCATGGTACTCAGTCATCACACTGTCCGCGAAAGACGATGTACGCCACAGAAATTTTGAGAGCTCCAAATGTAGTTAATGGATTGGCACCTAGTTCTGATTCTGGAGGCAACCTGGTACCTGGTTTCAATGCTAATAAGAGAAATAATCTAAAACACCATAGAAATGTGAAACCATCATCCCGAATTGACAATGAACACACTTTGGGAGGTACGGCTGATCTGCCCATTTGTTTCCTCTTAGCATCTAGGTTAACGCTGATATGACTCATGATCTCTCCTTGGCGTGTGTAGTTGAAGGAAGACTAAACAACCTGCTGGATAGAGATGGAGGTATCAGCAAGAGAAAAGTATGAAACCATCACTATCCATTTATTTCTGTGACTTTTATGGGGTGATTTTATTTAATATACAACTGCATTAAGTAGATACGAAACAACACAATTACATATGGCAATGTTATAAAGAAATGGAAGGCATGTGGCGGTAATAAGGCTAGAACTTTGATTAGTGGCGTTCAGTATCTGGAGTACAATAGATTAGGAACATAGTGTATTGGTAACTTTTATCAGTGCTGCACGCATTTGTAAGTAAAATGCTGAAGAGCATAGTTCATGAAACAACTGATAGTTTAATTTAGAGCAAAATCTGGCCTCTTAGGGTTTGAACATATTTTTCTTGCTTGAATGATGTAAAACTAGCCTAGGAGATTCTGCTATTGCAGTGCTGATATCTAGAACTGCAAATATTTTTATTTTTTTTATCATTCTGTACTTATATGTTCTAAACTAATCAACCATTTTTTGAACAGGATGCAACAAATGGATACTTGAAGCTTCTCTTCTTGACTGCAACAGAAGGTGACAGTTCTGGAGGCACATCTAAAAGGTATGATTACCAGATGACATGTGAAGCATTTTTTTTTTGAGGAAATTACAGTAGGGGAAGCCCCTACTGCGGTATATATGTGAAGCATATTTTCCTCTGCCCATTCTAAATGGGCTGTTATTTTATCTCTTGCAGCGTGAGGGATCTTTCCTTGATTCTTGACGCACTTTTGAAAACAAAATCACGTGCTGTCCTGTTGGATATCATCAACAAGAATGGTATATTTCGTGGCCTTCATCCAACTTCCTGTGTAAAGTTATACAGATACAGATTAAGAAACTATTTGATATCTTTTAACAGGATTGCAAATGCTTCATAATATATTGAAGCAGAACAGAGGCAAGTTCCATAGGATACCTATTCTACGGAAGCTTCTAAAGGTTGGTGCTTTGTTTATTACACAATGCCTGCTGTATGGGATCCAATTATTTGATTCATGTTATCAGTTACTACACTCACATACTGTATGGTTTCCAGCTGTCATATTTTTACATTCACATAAATTGTAATAAGTATAATGTCACCAGTACCAATTAGAATATGGTCTCTAGTGTAATGTTATCGTCTTCCTTCAGGTACTGGAGTTTCTAGCTTTGAAAGAAATTTTGACATCTGAACATATAAATGGAGGTCCTAGATGTGCTGGATTCGAAAGGTACTTGTCATTATTACGTTTTTATTCTCTCTGGTTGAATAAATTTCATGAACGTGCTTTGGGAGGATGTAAACGAAATTTTGCTTGTTATATTTATTGTTTATTAATTTCTTATTGAATGGTCTATGTTTATGCAATAGAAGACAATTCATATTGTGCTTATATCCTTCTGATTGCTTGTATCTAGGTCCTGGTTTAAGACCTATTTTATAAGACCTTCCTCAGAACAATTAAGCTAAGTGAAGCCCTTTTAAGGTGCTAACTTGAATTAACAACTATGACATATGTGTTGGTTTACAACTGTTTTACTGTTCAACAAGATGCCTTGGCCAGCGTTATAGCAAGCTTAGGAAAATTTCAGTGCTATAGAAAATAGCATATACTGTGGCTCCATGTGAAGCTTCTTTAACCTCACGGGGGTCTTTGTATTGCAGTTTCAGAGACTCGATGGTGAGCTTAACAAGGCATAATGACATTCAGGTATTGACATGCTAACACTAATACGTTCGTTTTGTGGTGGTGAATTACTTTCTTTGTTATATGACTGATGCATGGAAAGGCTGCCACACTTTTTGCTTGTATCTTTTGATGTAAGCTCACAAATGACGGCAGACAGTATAGATTCCCCACTTTTGGCTACCAAAATGGCTGCCACACTTGTTGCGAAGCTAGCAAACAAAAAAGGGTCTATTAAGCTTCTTGTTTAGTTGTAAATGGTGCAGTTTTTTGTTTCACTTCCATTTTGGTTAAATGATCCAACTTCCTGTGTAAAGTTATACAGATACAGATTAAGAAACTATTTGATATCTTTTAACAGGATTGCAAATGCTTCATAATATATTGAAGCAGAACAGAGGCAAGTTCCATAGGATACCTATTCTACGGAAGCTTCTAAAGGTTGGTGCTTTGTTTATTACACAATGCCTGCTGTATGGGATCCAATTATTTGATTCATGTTATCAGTTACTACACTCACATACTGTATGGTTTCCAGCTGTCATATTTTTACATTCACATAAATTGTAATAAGTATAATGTCACCAGTACCAATTAGAATATGGTCTCTAGTGTAATGTTATCGTCTTCCTTCAGGTACTGGAGTTTCTAGCTTTGAAAGAAATTTTGACATCTGAACATATAAATGGAGGTCCTAGATGTGCTGGATTCGAAAGGTACTTGTCATTATTACGTTTTTATTCTCTCTGGTTGAATAAATTTCATGAACGTGCTTTGGGAGGATGTAAACGAAATTTTGCTTGTTATATTTATTGTTTATTAATTTCTTATTGAATGGTCTATGTTTATGCAATAGAAGACAATTCATATTGTGCTTATATCCTTCTGATTGCTTGTATCTAGGTCCTGGTTTAAGACCTATTTTATAAGACCTTCCTCAGAACAATTAAGCTAAGTGAAGCCCTTTTAAGGTGCTAACTTGAATTAACAACTATGACATATGTGTTGGTTTACAACTGTTTTACTGTTCAACAAGATGCCTTGGCCAGCGTTATAGCAAGCTTAGGAAAATTTCAGTGCTATAGAAAATAGCATATACTGTGGCTCCATGTGAAGCTTCTTTAACCTCACGGGGGTCTTTGTATTGCAGTTTCAGAGACTCGATGGTGAGCTTAACAAGGCATAATGACATTCAGGTATTGACATGCTAACACTAATACGTTCGTTTTGTGGTGGTGAATTACTTTCTTTGTTATATGACTGATGCATGGAAAGGCTGCCACACTTTTTGCTTGTATCTTTTGATGTAAGCTCACAAATGACGGCAGACAGTATAGATTCCCCACTTTTGGCTACCAAAATGGCTGCCACACTTGTTGCGAAGCTAGCAAACAAAAAAGGGTCTATTAAGCTTCTTGTTTAGTTGTAAATGGTGCAGTTTTTTGTTTCACTTCCATTTTGGTTAAATGGAGATATATATTTATTGCTTCGGGAAGTTTTAAACCTGTGATTCATTTAGACTAATACATGAAAAGATGGGCAAACTTTGGATAAATTATATAAAATTATTTAAACTACACTGATGATTTGAGGAAAATAAAAAATATGCTGAACATTATCATACTCGCAGGTAATATTGTTAAATTTAGTGTTTGTCAACCGATCCCAGGTTTAAAACTAATACATTCAACTACTGCATGTTAGTGATTAGCTTGTATCTATGATTTAGCAGATTTGGGTCCTCTTATGAATCATCTAGGAACTGCTGACTTCTTCGCTAATTATATTATTTGTTTTCTCTTAGCCACCCATTTCCTCTAAAAGTTTCGCGTGTCTTTTTACTCGCATGTATGGAACCATAATCCTTGAATGGATTACTCACTCTGTTAAGCCTAACTAGCCTCTGTCCTCCATTGTAACAGGTTCATCAGATTGCTCGAAACTTCCGTGATAGATGGATCCCCCGAAATATAGCAAGGAGCGAGCCAGCAGAATATCCACGAGCACAGGATTCCAGAGGAAATTATATGAGTTGGAATTCCACTGGAAGGAAACGTAAGAGCCGTTGGGATTATCAACCATATGAGCATTATAAGATGGTTGGACTAAAATTCCAAAAGGGGTATTGTGAACACGGTGCATTTGATGTGACTGGCTTGATAAGAAATAAGACGCAGGGACATCCTGGAGCAAACAGATATCACAATGATGTTCCTGGCATCGGAAATTCAACAGAGAGTGCAGATGATGAAATGCCTCCTGGGTTTGAGTCTCAACAGGAACGTCGGCCTGTACAGGTAGACTGCACGGTAGCCCCAGGACTTTGCATGGGGAGGTACCAACCTAGCTTGACTATCTCGTATGGGATTCCAGTTGCCATTGTTCAGCACATTGGGACCCCCGATGCTGAAAGTCAGTGCCACCAAAAATGGAAAGTTGCACCTGGGGTTCCTTTTAATCCTTTTCCACCATTGCCACCCTATCCACGAGGGAGTCCTTGTCCCTCTAGTTCTTCACAGATGTCCCAGCATGATGGAATATCCCCTGTGAAACATGACAGTTCAGGACATTATGGAAGGACAACGGACGGAGATGGAAGAGTTCATAGGACTTGGCGGAATGGCTCAAGAACAAGATGGCCATACAATAATCATGGAAGGAGATTTCCCAGTAATCATCATAGATTTGAAAAGTTCCAGCCTTCAAAACCTCAATAGAACAGCCCTGCCTTTAGGATTCTGGGGCCATAAGTTATCAAGTCCCAGTTTTTGAATCTCAAGTAATGGTGGTATACATGACCATTCCTGCCCTTCATCAGAAGTGTAAAAGAATGTCAGCTTTTAACTTTGTTTAACAGAAACTGTTACTATCAATTTAGTAGATGATGCTGCAAATAGGTCATTGCTGTTGCAGTCTTGTTACTAACTAATTTTCTCATTGTTTTTTCTCCACCCAATGTGTATTCTCAATAGGAATAATTGATTTATAACTTCGTAAAGGCAAAGGTTAACTGATTCAATTGACACCCCTATGTTTTATGCTTGCCATTTTCTTTGTTGTGACTGTGCCATTTGTCATGTTGGCAAAGGTTCCTAATCTGGCTGTGGGTGTATGTTATTTTCTTTAGTACATCATAAGATCAATTTGTTGGATCTTTAGTATGTTATTTTCTTTAACAGGTTATTTGTTGGATCTTGTACATCATAAGATCAATTATCGACAATTTTAAGACCATCAGGTTTCTGGAGGGCACTTAATTGTAGGCTGCCTTCTACATTCTGGCTTCTGGACTTCTGATGATGTAGCTGAAGGTGATCCCTCATCCTGCCCCTCATCTCCTGTAAGGGAAGTTTCGCATGCAAATGGACGGACACAAATTTGTTGCAGGGCGCGTGAGGTAAGATGTCTCAGATCTAACGACTCACTCCATGTTGTCAATACTTTTCCTGCTGCACACAAGTTCAGTTGTGCTATGTACTTTACCAGCAAGCTTTGCTAGGCAGTATGTGTCGACGATGCTCTGCTCAAAAATCAAAATTGACAATGTTAATTTTCTCGATGTTTATGATGTGGTTTTAAACGTAGCTATAGTGATGAAGAATTTAGACAGTTGAACATGGCATATACTGGTTATGCAGAATTCACCCGTCGTCCTTCAGAATTTGCTAATGCCTGTTGAGTTATCACATGGTGTATTTGGATGTTCCATCTGCTAGGCATGATGCCCATACACTTTTTTTTAGGAAAAAAAAAATAGGAGTTGTAGACCTGAGTGCATTTGATCCTTGGTTAAATTTGATGCGCTCTTGTTTCTTTGGTTTTGATGTGGTCTTGTTGCTGACCGAGCATGGTGCATCGTGGATGCTAGATGGCGTGTTTCTGAAAGTACGATGGGGATTGAGGTTGGACACGATCTCACAACAGCAGATTGTTTGGGAAGGAGGTTTGTTATTCCTGTATCACCGTTTTTCTTTCGTCAGATGGTACAATGATTACCTGGTTACCGGAATGGCGTGTTGATAAAATTATGCATGGTGCGCCACTGGTCCGGCATTTACTCGCACCAACTAGTTGTTAGGACTTAGGATAACCCCGTAAATTTTTCTTCATCACACATTATTCCAAATTATTCTATTAATTCGTCTCTAACAAAATTTGTTTTTTTCTTTTCTGTTGGTACATGTTATGATTGAATTCAAATTTTGTGGGATGAGGGTGGCATTATATCCTATACTACTAATGCTACTCCGTACCAAAAATAACTAACAGCATAAAGCTGTAAAATAGTATTGTAACATGGCGCATGATGCTGTTTGTCACCTTGGATAATCTGAACTTTCAAGCACAACTTGTGCAGGAGGGGAAAAAACTTTTTTTTTGTTTTGTTTTGGGATTTGCATGTATTTGTATGTGATACTGGTCCTTGTTGAGGTGACAAATTCACTGAACTAAGCGGTTTTACCAATAATGTTGCAACGGCTGGAGTTAGTGAGTTTCTGGTGACGCGCTTGGCTCAACTTGTCGATCATGGAGGTTTTTTTTTTTTTAAAAAAAGTAGGTGCTCAATTCTAGCTGTGTGGGAAGCAAACAATAATGTTAGCCGATCATGAAGTTCCAAACCAAAAAAGACGATGGATATTTCAGTAATGTTCTGCCAATGGTTGCCACGGCCTGGGACTACACCCAGGATGAAGTACGCGTATCATTATTATCGCCTGCTCCAGTTCATTTTTGTAGGAAACATGCCTCCTATCTAAGCATACATGAAAGTTGACAAACATCAAGCAGTCAAAACCAAACCCTCATAGGCCCTCTCTGGAACATACAGGAATTTTGCAGGATTTCTATAGGCCAACCGTTCATGCAATGGTTCTATAAAATTCCAACGAAATTCCTGTGTGTCCCGGTAAGACTACTACTGCAGAATGCAACTTATGCAGCAAAATCCCACAACGAGAAGATAAAACGCAGCTGCCAACTTAAACAGAAATACCGATCACCTGGACTTGGTTTTCTTTGAAAAAATGCCTCCAACCAAAGAGATCCCACTCCTCTGCTTCTTGTGCTTCTTCCTGGAAGCCTTCTTGCCTTTCACCTTCCTCTCCTTCCTTTGACCCAAGTCATCCTCGATCATCTTGATGCTCAGCGCTTCCGAGAGGCTCGGCAGGTACACGAACCCGGCAATTGCCGTCATCGTCTTCAGCTCCGATGGCAGGAGCGTCCACGACGACCAGCTCCTTACCCTTGTTGAGGCCAGAGAAGACAGCCAAACCCTTGCTGAACTGCGCACTCAGGCTCGACACGTTCATCTCCATCTGAGATTGCCTATGTTTCAGCTGCACCAGCTCATCCTTGGCCTCTGCCAAGTCTGCCTCCAGCTTCTGGAGGCAGTCCAGCATCACAGATGAGGCCGCCGGAGGCACGGCACCGAGCTTGACACTGGACTCGCTGCTGGCATTGGAGCTGCTGCCACCGCCGGCGTACCGCTCGCCAAAGACCTCGACGGCCTCCCGGACCGACTGGAACGGCCGGGAGGTGTCGACCTCGGCGTGGCTCACCGCAGAGGCAGCGGCCGGTTCCATGACCATGGTCAGGCAGGCTGCTAGCGACGCGGGGGAGGCTCAGGTGAGTGATGGAGTGGTGGAAGATTGTGATGGCGAAGGGTGGTGAAGTAGACATTGTTCCAGGTTCCTGCCTTGGCTTCTACTTCAAACCCCAACCAGAGTAGCAGCAGAATACAGGCCTTGTGTCGAGGTCAAGTAAAAACCGGTAGAGGGGAAGAAGGGGACTTGGCACCAAAGGCACAACAGCTTTTGTAAATGGAGGCTGGACAATGCTGCAGCAGCAACAGAGAGTTGGGAGGGCACAGTAAAAGGGCAGGACACAAGCAGTTGGCGTACTCACAATAGTCAGAGATGGCAAGGAAAATGGAGCGTTGTTTTTTTTTTCCCTGAAGCAACCACCTATACTACGCTTAAGGCTTAAGCAGGCCCATTAGCACCAAGGTCAGCTTATAACGCTAGCTGATGGTACAAGACTCAAAATGCAATCATCAGGTCAGCAACTGAAACCGTTACTGAACTTGATGAACTGACAGCATAACTCATCAAGTCAAGCAGAAGTAGCGTTTTCGTTTTGAATACTGACTGAGTATGGAAACAGGTATTTTCCAACCAATAACACAATATGAACGCAAAGTAAAAAGAATAGAGTATACATTTACATTTTCATTGCTGGTGAAACTGTCAAGAATTCATGTGTATATCAGATCATAATACATTGCTAACTGCTAAAGGAAGGGTGTGTTCACTTAGGCTATACAAATGGGTTAAATCCAGCAGAGCATGATAGCCAGAAGGCAAGGAATTAAAAAAGAAACAAAAAACTTATTACAACATGAATAAAACTTCTTACAAAAGGGCAAGTAACGTGCAAAAAAATGCAACACTTAACCTTCACATAGACCAATGCGTCGGCAAGTTTGACGAATAATGAGACTCTATGCGACAACTCACTTGACAAGCAAAATGGTGACTTTGCATCCATCAATGCCGTGACTGGAAAAATCGAGGTCGATTAGTGAACGGCCGACCATTGGCTCTAACAAAATGTGTGATGCCAATACAAAGACCAGCCCACAAAAGTGACAGCAACAAATGGCGAACATCATTCCGAGCTGCAATGATACTTAAGAAATTAGAAGTGTACATCCATTGTAAAGTTACAGTTTTGAGCAGCCTGTATAATCAAGTTAGAGTAAACAAGTTGATACAGATTATGACGGCTATAACTTTATTATCAGGCATATAATACTATATTCAAGCTGATGACAAATATTTGCCACATCAAACAATTTTGACTTCACACATTTTGATGCTTGAGGACTTAAATAGACGGAATCAAGCAAATATATCCATGCAGCATGTTGAGCAACGAAACCCTTTTTCAAAGGGACGTGCTGAGGGGAAGACTGTTATAAAACTACTGTCATTTAAAACAACATTTAATTATGGATAGAGAAATGGTCCGAAAATGCTGCCGCTTGAGATGTTGCAGGTGAACAGCGAACAGCAAGGTTTATTACAGTACATATAGCAATGCACATTTCTGCACTGGCACGTTCAGAATTCTTACCTTGTCTTAGTGACATCATCATGAAAATTAGAGCTCCCATAACCAATGCTAAAGCAAGGCGGAAGGACTGTAAAAGAAAAAATTGCATGAATAGGAATTCTGTTGTGTTGGAAAAGATAAAAAAATACATTCCAGCAATCAATCCAGGTGTTTCCCACAAATAATGACTCTCAAAATACTGTGGATGCACGAGTGCCTAGATCAGCACAAGCGTATAAGATAAATTGTGAATGATGTCAGAGAAAACTTTGATTAGCAATTTGCAATGTGATAAATCATATGTAAAGAGCAACTCCAAGCAATAGCAATTTACCCACCGCATAAGTCTCTAGAGGTCCTGCTTTGGCTGGCGCCGTCATGTCTCGACTAACAGATGTTATGTAATGTCCTTGAAGAAGATCCATGGCATCCTAAGTAAGATGAAAAATTAATATGAAGGCACTGCCGACAAAGTAAGGGAAGACATCTAATGAAAGAAAAAAAGCTGAAAACATTGCGTCCACATCATGTCTGTTAGACTGGAGAGTGGTAGCAACATGAAGTCTCATAGATGTGTTGATCATACATTACATATGTTTCTCTTAGGCCCTGTTTGTTTCAGCTTTTGGAGGCATTGCTTCTGTAAAAGCCAGAAGCTGAAACAAACAATCTGCTTCTGAATGTCTTTTGATTAGCCAAAAGTTCATTTTATACTAAAGCCAGAAGCAGGTCTGGAGGAGCTTTTTGCTGGCTCTACGAGATGTTCTTCTTGGTGTTATATGTAATATTCATTTCATTCATTCAAAAGGCAATTCATAAAATCAACTTATACAATCAGCTTGAGAAAGCAGCTTAAACTAGTAAAACTCCTGATCACCTTATCACACAAATTGATACTACAACATCATGCAAGCTGTCATTCATCATCACAAGTTTCAGCATTGACATCAAAATATCATTAAGATACCAAAACTACTAAGACAAGCTATGGATAGTTAACCTTAGGGACACCATCAAACAGTGATGAATCAACCAAGTCAACAGTTACCTGCTTAGTCCCATCAACAAAGTTGTTCAGGTAGTATCTAGTGAGGGAATTCCGCAAATCATTTAGAATTCCTTGTGTAGTTCGCTTCCCGTACCTAACAGACAAAGACAATGATAAATTATGGACAAACTAGCTTATATTTCAAGTTATCACCACTAATACCAAGCTACAAAACAGAATGAGTGTAAATTAGCAAGCCGCATGAGTTATTGAAACAAAAGCATACTTAATATGTGCTCAATCAGTCTCATTAACCTGGTATTATCTATGTCCTGTTGCACTGATATTTACTGGTGGGATGGAGACTTTTATTTTTATGACACTGATGGGATGGAGACTTTGTGCCAGATCTTAATTAGAAAGCATATTAGCTTTACAGTAGCCAATTATCTGGGTGATATTGGTGCAGAATTCACTGCAATAGTGGTAAACGAGTCTTCAAATCTTTGTAGCCTCAAGGTGTCACAAAAATACAAGTGCTAAGCTGTGACCAGACTAGAGGTGACAGAGATATTTACTATTCTTTTTAGTGCAGAACTCGAAGCGATTCTGATTCTCACTACAATAGAACACATCCACTCAATAATAAGAAACATGCAAATTTTGTTCTAAGAAATTACCTAACAAAATCTCCCTTAAGAGCAGGAGTTCCAGAGTACTGAATGCTTATTGCATCTCCATGATTGGCCCACACTGAAAAAAGGAATAAGTTCAGTACAGAAACAGTCTATAGACAGGCATGGAAAAAGTAACCAAGAATCCAGATTAGTACAATGGTCAACATAATACTAACAAATTTTGTAGTTCGTATCAAAGGCCGGATGATTCCTTATTGCATCATTAGTACCAAGAACTCCTATTTGTCGGAGTTGGCTTTCTAGAATTTTGCCTCCAATCATACTCTGTTTAGAGGGTCAGGGTTCAGACATATGAGTGAAAGTTCCACAACACAAAACATAAAAAGGATCAATAGTAAGGGTCCTTCATTGAAGGATGTATCAACACGTGCAAAATGGTTTCCAGTTAAGCAAGCAATATACAGTTAGCTTGAAGTGAAGATACTTTGCAAGTGAGAGCATTGGATTCTTACTACATCCGTGCTACTAGCATGTTGTGTTAGAACAGACAATCTGAAACCAGACAAGCGTCCAATTTAAACCATGTAATCAATATTGAACATGCAGTCCTAAAGTACATCAACGCATACCAAGTATGCCAGTTTAGACCTTCACACGCTAAAAAGACATATTGTTGCAAGTTATGATCTGTTTGACAGTAATATATCATGTCTTACAACAAAAGGATGAAGAATGCCCTTAGCCAAACAACAAATCATGTCTTACATAGGTTTGCAAAAGAAAAAAAAAACAATTGGAAAATTGGATGACTACAGTGGAAATGTATAGACAGACATATTGTTCAATAAACAGTAACTGTTCGAGTGCATGTGAATATGTAACAAAGCTTTACTAGGAAGTACTGACCTGAGTTACATTGGTGCGATCAAGACAATCGATACAATTTGTTCTGACAATGCCAGTCTGCTCCTCAATTTTCTCACCTTTATTATTTATAAGGAAGTACCTATAACATAACCGTATTAGCAAGACATGCAAAGGAAAAATAACATGATGTGAGGTAAAGAATTTGGAAACAAAGTATGAAAGAGAAAAAAATGCTAAGCTATAAAGAAAATCTCAGGTTGAGAAATATATTTACTCTTTTTTCTTTTGAAAAATCGTATTTCCGTCATTCGGGAGAGCTATAGAATAATAGGCAAGACGATAGTATATGTAAATCGATAAAAGTATGACTACAAGTGACCAAATGCATTTCACCTTTCCAACTTAGCCAGAAACTCCAATAGCAAAACAAAATCTACAAAATAGACCCTTGATGCATCTGTATTCTGTACTAGAGCCACAAAGTCCCAACCGGTTGAAGTGACAACATGCAATATTAGATATGTTTGGCGTGAGTGGAAAAGTTCAATGTAGTTAGCCAAAGGCCAGATTAAAGAACTAACATTTCAGCAAAGCCTAAGTTCTATGCAGTTGAATTTTTCGATGCTTATTCGATGCTATTTGATCATTGAGTGCTAGACCTAAGTACATTCAGTGGCTGATTTGGCCTCATAAAACAAGTTTCCTTCCACAAATAAAAATAACATATAAAATTGATAAAGGTTATGATGTTGAATTACTAGAGCATTGAGCAACATACTTATGTTTCTTAAGATAGTCCTCAATCTTCTCATGCAGCTGAGAAAGGCGTTCAAAGTGAATATGACCACAAATTCGATGAAAGTCGAAGTGCACATATCTGCAAGACAGGCATGTATACTAGCTTAGTAATAATACAACACGATAGGAGCAGTGAACATCCCATGTTAGAGTTAAAAAAAAAGATCATCACCTTAAATCTTCACTGAGAATAGGCTCAATAGATTTGGCATATCTTTCACGGAGGCGGCCTTCACCGCCACCCTGGACATAGAAACCAAACAGTAAAGGATTAATGCCACAATGGGAAATAGAATGAACGAAGTTAATATTATGAAAGATAAGGTATGTTCTATCTGACTTATTGATCAGTCAGAGGCTAGTTCACCACTTGAACAAAATCACTATAGTGGATGCACCACAAGCCAGGTAGGACAACTTTAAAACGTAAATATGCAATTATTTCTGGTTCTCTTAGTTTAGAAAATTAAAAAGTCTAGTTTGTTTTAAGCCCAAGAGCGCTGTACTTACAGTATTGACAAGATCAACAGCCAAGACAGCCCTGTATTTCTTTTGTAAATCGTGGAAGTGGCGCTCAAGTACACGAGGCTGAGCAATATAATAAGATAAGTTAAGACAAAATAGATTAATGAACATAAGTTTATAGTATCAAAAACCTAAGCTAAGATATTGTACAAATTCACTGAAGGTAGAGTGCCTTTGTAGCAACAAGACAAATAAACAAAACAAGGAATAATTTGAGCAAGCTCACCGCCTCCTCTTGTCTAACAACGTCAAAGCTAGGTTTGTATGTCAAATCAACAATCTGCTCCCACAGAAATGGCATAGAACCTCGAACCTATAAGACATGAAATTTAGCAAGTTGTTCGAAGGATTTCCATAACCACCAATTAATTACTCCTGGAATACAATTTAGAAATGAGAGTACCCGAAATGCTATATTAAGAGACTAATTTAAAATTATGTAATAACCTACTTGTACATAAGACGCTGTAAACCCTTTTGATTGCATTATCTGCTCTGATTCAACAAAATTTGCAGCATAACCCTCTGGATCAGCTCCTCGCCTCCACATTCGGGTACCTACATATTTTTATAAAAGAAAGCCTTGTTAGTCACTGCTCAAAGCTCAATCATAAGCTAGGATATAGTTAAAAACTACACATAGTTAAAACAAGTTTTGATGCCTGATAACTCTCACCTATTCTCCGTGTGCACCTACGTGCAATCAGGGTCACATTTACCTTTTCCGACCCAACTTCTGCTTGGATATTCTGAAAGCCTGATATTTAGTTAAGTTGACAAAACCCACAGTAATAGGCGCTAAGTTTAACTCAAAATTGAATACAATACATCCTATATGTGTAGCGGTGACCTAGTTAAAATGTCACAATACGTCAAGGATACTGCCTTGAATTACTGGCAATAAGTACTGCTCCAGCTGTCAAGGAAAAAAACGCAATCAGAATACTTGGTAGAAATGGTTTCTTAAATCCGAAGTGAAACCAAGGGTCTGTCTGAAAAGGGAGGATTGGTCTCGTAATTTTGGAAATTTAGTTCAAATTTCAATTAGATCCTTAGGATTTGGACACCAATCCATCCTATCCAAACAGTCCCTAAAGATACTATTAATCTTACTTTGTTCTCGATGAGAGGTTCCAACAAGTAACTGTTCCAAAGAAATCTTTGTTCTGCCTGCAAAGGATAATGTTGACTGATCAGTAAAAGTTAGAAAAGCACAGGACTTCGGTTTCTACAAGATTAGAGTATTACATAGTACAAGCAATTCTCATGTACCAACGCTCAATTTGGCCAATCAAAATTTCCCATTGATGTATCATTTGGCCAAACAGGGCCTTAGCATTTAGATGCTTAACTACAAAAGAAAACTAATTGATTTTACTGTAGAAAAAATCAGCAATTTGACATTTTTTGCAACACAAAGATTAGAAATTAGAAATGGTAACCTGGTACTACATGTGTCAAGAAAGCATAAGCAGCAGAAGTTCACATATTATAAGAAACAGTGAATAAAGGCCTCCAATCTGTAACCAACAAACCTGTCTCCAAAGGGGAAGTGATTTGAACTCATCACCTAGATCATGTAGCCTCTGTGCCCTGGAATAGAATAAGTTACTTTAAAACAATGTAGGAAATAAATGCCAAGTACTTAATTAATTGAGTCCACACACACACTCTATTCTAGTTTCACATGCATTTTCAAGTTAGATGCTTAAATTATAAAACACAAAGATGCAACAGTGAGTGTAATAAGATACTCACGTAAGCGTTAAGTTGATATCATATGAGAAGTGAAGGCCTATAGTCCTTTCTGCAGCATCCAGGAGTTCTGAAAATTCTTTTTCCATTTTTTTCTGAAAAAAAGAACCGTTGAATATTCACTGATGTTCAAATAGAATATTGATGGAAACAATATAACTGGTAATCAACAAGCAATATTAGACCTGCTCGGCAGAAGAAGTGCTCAGTGCATTATTGCAGGGAAGAACTTTGAGTCCTGTCACTTTAAAAACTGCGTGTCCCAAGTGGGATCCCACACAATCACGGTCTGTGATCACCAGAAAATATGATCCAACTGCAAGTTTGAGCACTCCTATAACACCATAAACTGTCTGGACTTTGGGATTTGTAGCGGATCCACGTGGTGGCAACTCTTCAACTAGATTCATTGTTCCACTGGCCCGGCTAACTGACAAATACAAGTCAGCTAATCCATCAATTGGCTCAAATATATAACTGTCAGGAAACTCCCACAGTCTGAGCCTTGTATGAAGTTTAGATGACCGGCTTGCATCATTTGTCCCATCCATAGTTAGACAACCTGCAATAAATAGATGGTCCTGATGATATTAAGCCTAATGATGAACAACCACATGACTGAATTGTAGCTTAGAGTGCTGGTCAACCTGATCTCTAAAAGATTTAAGCATGTTAATATATTTTTGAGTAAATTTCACGAAACTACAACTATTTTGACCTTTGTTTCACAAAACTACAACTATTAGGTTTGGCCCCACACGTCATCCACACATATGCCATGTGATATGGACCCACCCGTCAGTGACACATGTCCAAAAAAGTTGTAGTTTTGTGAAACTGACCAAAGAAGTTGTAGTTTTGTGCAACAACAACACAAATAGTTGTAGTTTTGTGAAATTTACTCTAAAAAATACTACGGGGAATATACTTCTGAGACCGCAACTGATTCTAAACTTAAAGAATGAAAAAGGAGAAGAAGTTGAAAGGCATTCAATTTGACACATTGAACTACATGCCGATGATAGTTGCTCCATAGTTTTAATGTTACTTTGTACCTTCTCCCCCTTGCTCCATACATTCTCTTACTTCTATATCTGCTAGTCTGCTATTGTGTAACATGTTCAGGTTATATTTGACAAACACAGAACATCAGGCGTATATTAGGAGCCACAAATACTTGCATAACTGCATTTAGCACAGAAGAAGTTGCTAGGGAGTTTGCCACAAATTTCGTCCAAACAGACATTTTTTAAAAAATAAAATGTAACCGCCAGGGCTGTAGGGGCAATCAAGCCTACTGCAATCTTGCAACACAAATATGAACAGTAAGATTCGAGTCCAACCTTTAGCACGGGCAACCGTAAGATGGCTGCGAGCACACGCACAGCTGATCAAGTGGTGGGTAACAGAGCAGGGTAAATGATGCTTGGAGACAACAGGGCCGACACAACTCTGCTGAAAAGGAAGAGATCTACTGGCTGATGATATTAAGCCTAATGATGAACAACCACACGACTGAATTGTAGCTTAGAGTGCTAGTCAACTTGATCTCCAAAAGATATTAAGCATGTTAATATATAAAGTACTACGGGGAATATACTTCTGAAACCACAACTAATTCTAAGCATAAAGAATGAAAAAGGCATTCAATTGACACATTGAATGGCATTCAATTGACACATTGAACTACATGCCGGTGATGGTTGCTCCATAGTTTTAATGTTACTTTCTACCTTCTCCCACTTGCTCCACACATTTGTCTTACTTCTATATCTGCTAGTCTGCTATTGTGTAACATATTCAGGTTATATTTGACAAACACAGAACATCAGGCGTATATTAGGAGCCACAGATATTTTTTTTACTGCATTTAGCACAGAAGAAGTTGCTAGGGAGTTTGCCACAAATTTCGTCCAAACAGACATTTTTTAAAAAATAAAATGTAACCGCCAGGGCTGTAGGGGCAATCAAGCCTACTGCAATCTTGCAACACAAATATGAACAGTAAGATTCGAGTTAGCACAGAAGAAGTTGCTAGGGAGTCTCTGCAACAAATTCGTCTAAACGGACAAATTAAAAAAATGTAACCACCAGGGCTGTAGGGGCAATCAAGACTACTGCAATCTTGCAACACAAACATAAACAGTAAGATTCGAGTCCAACCTTCAGCACGGGCAACCGTAAGATGGCCGCGAGCACGCGCACAGCCAAACAAGTGGTGGGTAACAAAGCAGGGTGAATGATGTTTGGAGGCAACAGGGCCGTCACAACTCTGCTTGAAAGGAAGAGATCTACTGCCCTGAATCAGGCAACTAACAGGACTGGCGCAACGCGTGCTCACCAAAGGAACGGCTGCTGTAACTAGAACGCCACACCTAGGCATTGGCTGCTAGCATTCGGGATCTCGGTCCATGAGGAATCTGAGTGTGCGTGATCCTATAGGTTGTTGGAAGAGATGGATCAGGATCATACGAGCCGAGAATGAATCAGTAACTTGGTAATCGGAGCATAAAACGAATGGTTCAGGAACGCGGCTAGCCAAATGAGATGTGAAGACGTGTCATCTTCATCTACTGTGCGCGCTCCGGAGCTTGAAATGAATTCCAGGCACAACGGAAACGCGAAAGTTTGGCAGCATAGGATCGATCACGTACACGATCCTAACACACGCGGGTTAACTACCCGTGAAATTAATCAAAAGCAGCGGCACCCGATCCCGCGCGAGGCCCTCGGCCTCTCCGAACCGGCCTGCGATTAAACGACGATTTCAGGTTCCAGGAGGAAACCGGGCGTACCTCGGGAAGGAATGGGCGGGTCTCGCCTGTACGCTGTCTGGACGGGCGACCGCCGGCCGGTGTGGTCGCCGGAGTTGGAGCGTCGACTCCCAGAGGCGAGGCGACTCGGTCGGAGACGAGGAACAGAGCAGGACAGCACGATCTGCCTGTCTGTTCGTGGGGCCGCGGGTATGAGGGTGATGATTGGTTGATTTTTATTCTTTTTTTTTTGGAAGATTGGTTAAGATAATTTGGAACGGGATTGGGACGTTGAGAGGCAGACAAACGGGACTTCGGCATGGGCTGGGCCAGAGCCCAGAGGTGGCGGCTAATTAGGCCGAACTGTTCTATTCTAGGCCCAACTAGCTGAGACTGCGGCGGCGAATCTATCAGAGTTCAGACGGGATTCCTCAAAAAAAAGAAAAATACCAGAGTTCAGACGGTTATATCGGCTGACCGATGAGGATGGAGGAGGTCCCGGTGAACACACGCTGCGTCGATCGATCTGGCTGGCGGTGACGACGACACAATCAACTTTGGAATCGGTGTAAACATAGAACACGTGAGCAGCCCCCACACACGGGCGCGGTGTCGGGCTCGGAGACAGTCGCCTGTACCGCCAGCTCGGCGGCTGACGGCTGTAGCATCGGCCGTTACACCTGTCCGTCGAGGGGGACCTGCCCGTACCGGTCGGTACTCGATCTACGCGTGCATGGCGCATCCTTTCCGATCCAGATGTGCAGTACGCGTTCCAACCAGCTGAGCTGCAAGCTTGTTACTGTTGGTCTGCATATCAGCCGAAGCTGGCTCGGACCAGAATGCGCGTCAGCGTACACGAGCGAGCCCCCTTCTACTCCTGCCGCCTACCGGTTGATTCACCGTGGGGGCTGCCTGCCTGGGTGCTGGGTCCGGTTGCCAGACCGGCGAAGAAGGTTCCATGAGCTGGCGCGCCCTGCTGCGTTTTACTACACTGCCTTGCAGGCTGCAGACGCAAGCAATCTGCCTGCGTGTGATGGCGCGTCGGACCCGCACGCGCCAGCCCCACTCCGTCCGCGTGTAAAACGAACCAACCCCCTCGACACCACAGGACTACTAACTACAACGCTGCCGGATCAGTAGGTGTGTCACCGTGCCACCACTCGGCTCGGCGGTCGCATTCAGCAATTTGGCGATGCCGCAGCAGCAGCCAGAGCCTTATCGCAACATACACAAGCCTAGAGCGCGCGCGGCGAGCGAGAGAACGAGCAAGCACGCGCCTCGCGCGGACCCCGCAGCGATGGAGGACGACGACGACGACGACTTCACCTTCCCCACCACTGCGACGGTGGCGGAACAAGGGGGCGACGTCGTCGTCGACGGTACCGTGGCAACGCCCGCCACAGGCCTCGGCGACAGGCTCCCGCTTTTTCCCGGGCCTGCTGCTCCCGGCGCGTCCCGTCTCTGGCCGTTCGCTGCGCCGCTTATCGACAGTGCTACTACTGCAGCCACGACGGTGAAGGAAGACGAAGAAGCTCCGGCCCCGACGAGAAGGAAAGAGGAGCAGGAGCGGGAGCGCGCCACGGCGGCTGCCGACGAGGACAGGATGGACATGCTGTGGGACGACACTGCTACGGAGGCGAGGCGATCCGCGGTGCAAGCAGAGCCGGCCGCGCCAGAGCGCCGTGCCGATGCCAACAAGCCGGCGGGGGGCGACGAGGCTGTGGGAGAGCTTCAACGAAGACCTCCTCCTGCGCCGCGCCCGGAGCTCCAAGAAGGCCGACGACGACAAGCAGCACCGCAGCGCCGCCGACCCGGACGTCTGGTACCTCTGCCCCTCGTCGACGTGGTCGGACTCCCCCGAGTCCGACCAGGA
>LAPY01000811.1:29465-42203 GCA_000970635.1 Eragrostis tef
TTAACCATTCTTAGGACTAGCACATCATCTCCAATTGATATGTTTGATCTTGATGATTGATAGAGATGTGCATCGAGTTGTTGTCAAGAATTTTTATCGGCTCCTATTCATCCCCTCTCTGGTCGCCTTCTTGGTCCTTCACCAACACTCTCTCCAGCAAACAGTAAACTACTCGCTGGCCGCTGCCATCGGTGGGCTCTCTCAGGTCACCTCCGTCCGCCGCCTGCCCGACACCGCACGCACGACGCTTGGCCAGCTAGCTAGCCAGAGCATGGCTCGCCGCCCATCTATCACCCAGCTCAACTGGCCGAACCTGAAAGCCATCTTCGCTGGGCGGCCTGCAGACCATCGAGCGGCAAATCCAGGCCAGGGCGACCCATTCTGGAAGAAAGAGACGATGAGCTCGCCGGCGTCATCGATGCCCGCGCTCGCATCGCCGGGCCACGCTCCGCTGTTGCGGCTGTCCGGCCCTACGCCTTACGACCTGTTTGACTGCGTTCGACGACCAGTCAACTCACGCATTTGTGTGTGCCGTACGAGTCCGATCGAACTCTACGGTAGTCAGATCCTTCGTCGTCCGCGCCGAACAAAACTTGTTGGACCACGGCAGAGAGGTCCCTGAGCTCCATAGCGGCGCGCCTGCTACGCAAGCTCTGCCGAACGTGCTTCGCGTCCATGAGGCGCTCGCCGCATGCTCCAAGGTGTACCTCGTGATGGAGCTCCCTCCGGACCCACGTACAGGCTCACCGAGCACGCCGCGTGTTACCCCAACTCATCTCTCCGACCTCATCTACTGACATGGTCTCACCGCGACGTCAAACCTCGCAACTTTCTCCCTGATGCCGACGCCAACCTTTGGCCTCGCTCTCTGCTCATGCAACAGATGTGTTCATGGAAATCAGAGAGCTGCTGCCGCGTGCATCCGGATGGATGGACGACGGAGACGGTGGGGGAGCCTACTACTTGCCGCCCTTAGAGCAAGTATTATGAGACAATCTCAGCCGGCGAAATGCTGATGTGGGAGAGAGAGAGAAGAAAGAGAGAGAGGGGAAAGCGACCGATTCACCAGACGCCGGCAACCGAGCGGGCGAAATGCGTTGATTGGCAGCTATAGGTTCCCCTTCCCCTCTCAATTTCTTGCACGTTGCACCAGCACCATTAAAGAATGGTGGGGCCTGCCACCAGCTCGGCCTCGCTGCCCTCGCGAGTCGCCCTGCTCTTACCGCCAGACGCGTTCGCTCTGCTTTCACCTGGGGGCGCTTCTGTCGTGAATGCAATCCTCTGTTTTCTTTTTTTTTTGTAGAAAATGCAAATAGTTCCAGCCTCTATATTGCATCTTGCAACACAGAGCCTTATCTGATACTCTGTTTCCAACGACTAATCGACCATCACTGCAAAAATGAACAATGCGAGACGTCCCACCGACCCAGCCGTACGACCAGTACATAATAGCAATCATCAGTGATGGTTATCAAAGGATTTAAACTGGGTCGGACGGCGCGGCCGCACGCACAGCACTTTCGGCTGGAAAAATTAGTTTGATGCTGATGCTGCACTCACTTCATACCAGCAGGCGTTCTGCAATGAAACAAACACCGAAACAAATGTGTTTTCATACCAGTATAGAGATAAAGAATATGGCAAGAGCTCCGTATACAATTGGTAAGATTTCAAACAGAACCAATGGAATATGTTTCCAAATACGTATGAGACTATGAAACGAAGAAAATTTTATGTTGCCGTAGGTACTAAATTTGAAATGGCACACCGGAATTATATATAAATGAAAGAACAAAATTTAATGTTTTTTTAAGTAGTTGCCACAAGCTTATTAACTGTTGTACTACTTTTAATTTCATACCACCTATATAAACCCTCAAAAAAACAATTGCAGTGTTGCTGTGTATGTATAAGTAATATAATTTTTTCCCAATAAATATAACCTACCACTCGATGTTTTAAGATTATAAATCATGAATTTATGTTGTAGTATTGTGATGAACTTCTAATATAATATATTCAAGATTGCTCGCCTGTACCTGCAGATGCACGGGCTGATGGACTAGTTCTGTCAATTTCGTCCTCCACAACTTCATCTATGTCCTCAAGCTATAAGGTGCATGTGGAGTTAATTACATCAAGAAGTTCGTGACCGGAGATTTTAGTTTGATATATTGCTCTGTAAAAAAAGAACATATGTATTTTTTTCTATTTTTAGTGGCACCTCATACTAAGCCACATGTGCTTCTTGAATGAAGGGAAATAATTGAAGAGCTCTTGCACCGAGTATGTATGGACATGAATAGGTATATTACCGATACATATGTGGATCATCACTTGAGAAACATGAAACCATTGTGGAGCTTCAAGACCTCTTCGTATATGACATGTGAACTAGAAAATGACACCTATTACTTGCTAGCTCTTTCAATCTCTATTGGTAGGTATAAGAGGTGCTGGGAATAGGTTGTTAGCAACCAGTTTTAGCTTATGCACGACCATTTCCCTTGGTTTGTTCTGTAGGGGTCTGTAGGCCTGTTCGTTCGTTCTAGTTACTGTCCATGTATTCTTTATTCTTCTGCCTGCCGGTTTGCCAAGGATTTCTCTAAAAGGCGTGTTGAACAGTCCTATTTGTTAGTTTAGAGCAACTTCAGTCTCCTAATAATTTGCCTCTCAATATCTTCTATTGAGAGGCTCTCAATAGTTTTTTTCAGAATATTGGGAGGTGCAGCTCCAGCAGTCTCCCAATATCCCCCTCCCAGTTCGTGGACCCCAGGCCGCCATGTCATCTTCTTCTTCCTCTCTTCAACGCGCCAAGCTCCGTTCGTCGACCCGAGCTCAGACAGGGTCCCGTCAAAGCCACCGCATCCCGTCAAAGCTTCGCACGGTCGACCCCACGCCCTTGCCGTGGGCCTTCACCGTGGTTGCGTGGAGCACGACGACGCCTCGATGAGGTCGCAAGCCAGAGCCGCGACGCCGGCGCGTGCATGTGGAGCATGGCGACGCGGTCACCCGCCACGGCCATGCCGTATTTGCCCCGGCCCCCTACTGCAGCTTGGCCACCCGACACGGCGCGGCACGACGGCAGCAGGACACCGCAGGCCTCGCCCCCAGCCCTCGCACCACGCACGCCCATGCCGGCCTCGCCCGCCTCGTCGCGGTGGCCTCACCCGTGTCGGCCGTGCCCTCACTCCCTTTCCTCCGCTGCCATGAAGGGCCCCGTGGGGCGCGACACAAAGCCGGGGCGCGGAGTAGGCTCCGAGGCATCAATGGAGGGCGTGGCGATGGCGGGGACGGCGGCGTTGGTCTTGTCCAGGGCAGTCGCAGCGTGGCGGCGTACTACAAGAGAAACACCCCTATAACAACGCATATATGGGTTGCTACAAGTCTAAATTAGCGTTGGAAGGGTCTATACCAACGCTTTTAGTATCCGTTGCAAGAAGTGGCGTTGCAAGGGTCTACTACAACATATACATATGCGTTGGTAACTTGTAGAAATAACCGTTGCTGATGTGCAACGGGTGCATTCAGGCTGCAACAACACTTATAAGCGTTGGTATTATCAGTCACCAATCCAGCTACTTTTTGAATTAGTGAAATTCGTTTTTAAATATTGCATATCCCAACAATAACCTTTTACCAAAATATCCTCAAATATTGCAAAAGTTCACTCAGAAGTTTATTTATTTCAGCACGAATCTATAATTCAATACAGGGATTGTTACAAGATCTTCAAGCAATCACTTTGGTCACATCGCCATAACAAAACTAAATAGTATAATCTAACATGGCTGGATTCCATTCTGCATCACTCACTGTCCCCTCTCAAAACTACACTACATTGCTTCGAAATATATTCACTCATGATCATCTCACTGTTCTCTAAGCCTGACAAGAAAAGCTTCAGTTATTGTTTCGCCGATTTCCACCCTTCGGAAATGCACAAGCATCCTGCATGATAAAGGCAACCGTTCTGTTCTTGTGACCCCAGACAACACAATGTCTAAGCATGACCCTGCAGTGGAAACTCTTCTTATTTAGTACAGAACTAAAGCAGTTAACAAATTCATATATATAAGATTCTAAGCATACCAAATTATGCATATCAACTGCATAATTTCTGCCACCGATGTTTAATTGATCCAAAATAGCATCAAAGTTACTTGTGTGTTGTATCACAGAATGCCCACAAAATCTATTACAGAAGTACTACTGATAATGAACAATCATTGAACAGTTAGAAATCCACATTAAATTACCTCATAACCAATCCAATTTTGTGTCGGTTGTTGCACATTGAGAAGAACAAACAGAGTTCCGTTCACTTGTAACAAATTCAGTCTTTGTAACCTGCAGATGTTGGAAATATATTGGATATTCAGAAAACAAAAAAGGCTATTCTCTTTAACGAATAAGTTGTGGCAATTGAGAAGGAATAAAACTGTGAATTCAATCCAATCCATTCATTGATAAGATATATATAGCTCGCAGAATGAATTCGGAAATGCACAAGCATCCTGCATGATAAAGGCAACCGTTCTGTTCTTATGACCCCAGACAACACAATGTCTAAGCATGACCCTGCAGTGGAAACTCTTCTTATTTAGTACAGAACTAAAGCAGTTAACAAATTCATATATATAAGATTCTAAGCATACCAAATTATGCATATCAACTGCATAATTTCTGCCACCGATGTTTAATTGATCCAAAATAGCATCAAAGTTACTTGTGTGTTGTATCACAGAATGCCCACAAAATCTATTACAGAAGTACTACTGATAATGAACAATCATTGAACAGTTAGAAATCCACATTAAATTACCTCATAACCAATCCAATTTTGTGTCGGTTGTTGCACATTGAGAAGAACAAACAGAGTTCCGTTCACTTGCAACAAATTCAATCTTTGTAACCTGCAGATGTTGGAAATATATTGGATATTCAGAAAACAAAAAGGGCTATTCTCTTTAGATAAGTTGTGGCAATTGAGAAGGAATAAAACTGTGAATTCAATCCAATCCATTCATTGATAAGATATATATAGCTCGCAGAATGAATTAGCACCACATTCAGTTACAATTAGATCTAGAACAAAGGAAATTTTTTTATTCCCATTACAATTTGGGATAAACACGACAAGACCTATCACTATCTTGCAGAATTGCTCCACCGTGGATTACGTTGCCTCAGTGACTATGTTCATATACATTGACGAAATACATGACGTATAAACAAAGAAAAAAAATCAAAGACAGTAAAAAAAACTGGATCCCGAACACAGATCAGAGATGAATGAATCAATGTAACAAGAATTGCATATCCATGAGAGCCAAACGATCGGGATTTCAGGGGAGGGTGAACAAACTAACCAGAACCACCCGTGACCTGCCGCCGCCGCCGTGAATCCAGGAAACGACGGGCGTATTCGGAATCTGCAGCCAGGAGCTGGCGTCGATGCGATCCAGAAGCACCCGCCGCTGCCGCTGTCATGAATCCGAAACTCGACGGCGCGCATTCGGGATCCGCCGCCATGCAACCATGCGCGCACTCGGGATCCGCCGCCGCTGTCGCTACTTCACATCCATGCACTGCCACCATGCTACGATCCTTGGAAACCTGATCAAATAAAACAACATCAATGATGACGCGCACGGAGGCAAATAGATTTGATCTGTATGGACGAAAGTAGTGCTCACCCAAAAGATCTTGCATTCAGCTGCAGTCCATCCATCGAATCCTAGGCAGGAGAACAAGATTTTTTTTTTGAGGGCGGCAGGAGAACAAGATTGATGCGGAAGTTCTTTGTTTTGTACATTGGTCCAGCAGTTCTGCTTCTGCAGATTTTATTTCGTGGAGGTGCAGGTGATGGGATGGGGCGGTTTATTCTCTCCTAATAAACAGGGGCGAGCGCGGGGAGGTGGGCCATTTTCCAAGCGTTGCTAATGAACTGGCCCTGCAACACAAGTTACTTCCGTTGCAACCTATCCGATGTTAAAGAGGAGTTTGTGTTGTAGTGGCGGGGATGGCGGCGTGCGCGCAGGATGAACAGAGGGAAGGAAGAATCCATCGCGTGCTTGCGAAGTGTGGTGGGGCCTGTCAGAAGTTGGTATTGGGAGGGGGAGCAAACCTCCGTTTCTATTAGGAGGAGAGGGCTTGTTTTTTGGAGGAGAGTAAAAATAGAGAGGGTTTTGGACGATTGCTGAAGCTGGTTTTTTGTTCTAACCTTTCTATATGACAGTTTTTTTTAGACTGGAAGAAGGATTGTGAGAGTGCTTGAGTTGCCCTTATCATAACTTCAAACTCTAGTAAATTAAAGACCTAGAGATGTGTTTGATGTTGTCCATATACTAGTGAAATTTGTGTTTATGTTCCTCTACATGAAAATTTTACAGTGAAAGAAAAAAGAGTCCTAATCAGTGGGAATGACTTACAACAGCAAGGATTTAGAACCGAAAGGAAATAGTTTAACATCTCAGCTTCTGTGGGTAGAACAGGGTATCTCGCCACCCGCTCCCGTCATCTCCAGTCGGTTACAAATAGATCCAATAAATGAAACTGAATAGATCCAAGAAACGAAACTGGAGTGCATCAAATAGATCCAAGAAATAAGACTAAATAGATGGAAATGTATATTCCATCTTCAACTACGTACCAGCCAATCATATCATTGATATCCTTTTTTTCCTGGAGATCATACACTCACTTGTCTTCGGTACACCGAGTGTCTCATATACACATAGAAATGCTTCCAGACAATCTCTCATATATAGCCATAGTTTGTTCTCTAGCTCGGCGACACTTGCTACACCTGCTTACCTCATTGGTTATAGTACCAACCCTCCAGACGTTGAAATGAGCGCATGGCTTACCAGTCTATCTAGGCTTGGAAGGCACCCGAAACGAAAATATTACCATCCTTCCCAGTCTTGGTAAGTTCTCTTCTCACGATTGTGTTTTTGGGAATATTGATCCTGCATCATAATAGGTACGTCCGTCCAAGCGTAGCCTGACTCAATGCTTTCATCAAGTTGAAATTTATTCTTACATGTTCCTGCTTGATGCATGCTTGCTTGTACCACAACACTAGGCCACAAACTGTCAGCGTACATCTCTTTGTTGCATGTGACCCATCCTATCTTGGTGTACATCAATTGGCCCTCGTAACAAAACACATCGTTGATCGAGCCATCTATATGATTATGATTTTTCAACAGATGCAAACTAGTTGGTGGGTGAACAAATCCGTTGTTCTACAAATCCACTGAATCACTTCGTTTTTACAGAGGTCGGATAAGTGAGGTAATTAGCAACTAGTTTCCACGCAATTCAAACATTTATTTATTGTGAAGTGTAAAATGAAAAGAAAAGGATAAAGAAGCAGTGGGATGTTATGAAACTTCGCCAATTTCGAGGATTCTTCAATCCTTTAGTGGTGACTTTGTCAATCTCGAGGATTCGTCAATCCGTTAGTGGTGACTTCGTCAATCTCGAGGATTTATTGGCTCAATCTTCGAAAATGCTCATAGGGGTAAGGTTTGGGTATGTACGTTCATAGAAAAGAGTGTGCGTGCGTTATGAGTGTTTGAGAGTTGTATTAGGTAATAGCAAAAAAAGAAAACTCTCTTTTTTTTTCTCTGTGTTACCTGTACTATTTTTTTGATACTCACTGCTTAATCCATATGCTTCTCGACAAGGTATTTACGTGCATACATTCTGAGTTGCTTTACAAAAAAGATATATGCCACTTATTTATGCGTCCATCATGTCCATTTTGCATTGAGTTAATGACAAGGATCCTATATATTTTCGCTGAATACTGACATATATATTGATCAGAGTGTAGAGTTTTTTTTTGAGGGAGATCAGACTGTAGAGTTAAGTATTTCACATAGACTACTACGTGTGACACAACATAGCTTAGAAGAATCGCACCACTTACCCCCTTGGAAGGAGCATATATAGCCCTGTAACCATTTTAAAGAGGGAGAGTATAATACTGTAAGTACGGCACCGGATGAAAACGATCGAGATATGTACTTGTTGGTATGGGATGCACGAGGAATCGATTTTTTGCTTTGTACTCTGCCGGCCTCAGTTCCACACTCGATCGTGTTAGCTGCCGGAATCATGGCCTGAGACCGCACCGTGGCACACAAGGATGGGGATGCGGATGCGGCGACCACGGACTGCTGCCGCATATGTCGAGTCGGCATGAACATAATAAAAAAGATCTTATTTCTCATTTGCTGAACTCTGACGTAGTTAAGAGTGTAGGGGTAAATCCATCATCCATTTATATTACACGCTGGGGTACCACTGAAAATCGGGGTGGGGGATACAACATTTCTAGAGAGTGAACATTAAGATATGTACCAGAAGAAAACAATCGAGAGATGTACTGCTAGGGATGTGATGCATGGGGAATCCATTTTTTGCTTTGGAGCTCTCGGGTCCATGCTGTGATGGCTGACAATTTCGGCGCCGCACTACATGACATGGATGCCTAGAGTAAGATACCGTACAAGGACCGGGGCACGACAGCGGTGACCAGGGAAACAACGGCGTTTTTTGGGCACGGGGCAAGCAGCAGTCCCAAGTGAAAGGCGCACAACTTCTGGTGGATCGGCATGATCATGATCACCAGGGTACAAGTGAAGTTTCCCAACGATCGCCTGCAGTGGTGCGAGTCGGGCCAGTTGATTTAAGGCCTCTTTGCATTGACAGACTTATAGTAAAGCTTTTGCATATAGATTATAGCTGATAAGCCAAAAGTCCAGCCAAACACCTCAATAGCAAAATGGCTTATGGGCATAAGATGTTTTTTTTTGTATTGAGAAAAGCTGTTTTGCCAAAGCCGGAAAAGTAGCTTTTTACAGCTTATCCTCCCGAGAAGCTGTTGAATAAACCGTCTTGCCAAACGACATGACTGAATAATCCAAAAAATTCAGAATAAGCCAGATAAGTTTTACCATATAATAATCCAGTGATAAGATGTTTTGCTATAAGCTATAAGCTTTACTGATATAAACAAGCCCTTAAATTGTTTAATGAACAATCACCTCACCAGGTAGCCTAAGTACATACGAACGTTCCTTTGGAAACTGCACAAAATGCAAAGTGTGTTGAATTCTAGCCTAACTGCATAGAATTGGTGAGCTACCCATTCCCTGTACCTCTCATACCCATCACTGAAGAAAACAGGTATACGCATGATTTTTTGATTCAAGTATCATATTTTGATCCATAACGTTCTCATGTTTCACAACGGCTAAGTTTAGACTGAATATTGGTGACATCCCCTTTCATATATATTACCAGGTGAGATAGTAGCTTCTCAAATGTTTTTATTTCCTTCTGTTTAGTGTAAGGAAATAGTACATGTTATCTCTTGTAACGTGCAGTAGCTATGGTGGGTAGATCACATCAAATGCGAACCTTAAAACTCCTACAAAGAACTCAAGATTTTAGCCTACTTTCTTTGTTGTACCACTTCGCTTTATGTAGTCATCATCCCATGACTTTCCTAGGTAATTACGGAACAAGATTGAAGGGTCCATAGTTCAATAACGAGTCAGTCATATATCTGTATTGCAGAGCATGACAGGACAACTGACTTGAAGTATGCCTTGCAGCTTGGGCCGACATAATATTGCACCCACAATTAAAAAACAAGATGGTTTCAGCTTTCCATCAGGTTTACTCCTCGGTCACTGTTAAGTGTATAAACGTCTTTTTTGTCGTTTGGTAAGTGTATAAACGTCCAGAGTCTTCAGCCAACAGTGAACTGCAACCTTCATTCAGAACAACCATCACCTCTGACACTGTAACTGTAACAACCATCATTCTCGCCCAACCATATCATCCATACCATCCTCACTGCTTCTTCCGTCCGGTGACACACACCGTTTCTGCTGTGATGGCGTCCAACTCCATGGCATCCACGGTCAATTCCGGTGACACAAACCGTGTACGACTACAAAGCGCAACGGCCAGGGACTGCAACCGGTTGTTATAGCGCTTCCTGTTTCATCGATGCAGTTCCTCTTGTCATCGAGGTCGCCCATACATACTGGTGAAGCAACAACTTTCCAAGTTGATTTCCCAGCCGATGCACACCGGTCAATTAGGAAACAAAGGAAATTCAGCTTCAAAATTCCATTGAGCAAGGGCACTTTTGAGACTGCACCACAGACGTTTTGTGGACAACCTATTCCCGATAACTCTCATGCCGACCAATAGCGTTCGAATGATGTAGCAAGCTGCAAGTAAGTGAGAGCTGCAGGTATATGTGTCTCGGGAGCTCCATAATGTTCTCATGTTTTTCAATCCCTGAGTTTCAGCTGCATGTTGGTGACATCCCCCTTCATATATAACCGGCTTGGTCGGAGCTTCTGAACTCATTTTATTTTCTTCCATTGATCAATGTGCCACTAAATAAAGAAAATCGTACATGTGCATGTGAACTCTTGTAATATGTAGTAGCACTGATGGACGGGACACATCAAATGCAAACTTAAAACTCCTACAAGGAACCGAAAATTTTAGCCAACTTTCTTCTTTGTAGCTCGGGCCCCTTGCTTATCGAAGAACATGTTGGTTTCCATCAGGTTTGCTCCTCGATCGATGTCGCGGCAACAGCCCTAAAACATGCTGAAACTGAAACTGCAGCAGTTTTAATAAATGTATAAACGTTCAGATTCTCTAGCCAAGAACATGGAACCGAAACATTTATTCAGACGATTAAGCATCAAGTCTGACACAACCATATACCAAAGCTGCATTAGTTGTGTCATTCTTGTCCAAGGAACAACATGCTGTCCTCTGGGAGGCATGTATTTGGGTACATAAAGTAAATGAGACTTTGGTTTTGAGAAGAATAAAAATTTAACCATCGAGACCTGCATTACTTGACACAGGAACCTAAAAACATTCCGACTCCAGCTGGCGAGAATGGCATCATCCTCAATTTTTTTTATGTCCAATTTGCCAGCTGGCAATATTTCACCATTTTTGGTTGCGAAGTGCTTGCTCCATTTTTGGTTGCGAAGTGCTCGCTCTGAAATGTCTTCAACCAGCATCCCTTATAACCTTTTTTTTTCGTAAAAAACTATAATGTTTTCCTTTCCAAGTTTCCAATGGTTTATTAGCATAAGTAGCACATATTTTGGCAATACTTCTAAAGGTACATTCAGCCTCTATAGCCTGAAATGGGACACAATATTCCTGGCTGAACTTGCACCGTCTGAAATGTACTATATGTTTTTAAAGTGATCAAGAAGATATCGGCATAACATAAGATCGAGATACTACTCCGGTTGCTACATTTCAGACTTGTTCAGAAGGACATCTTAAAGGTTGTTCGGCAATGACTTTGACTGGCATCATGTATTCCTTTTTTTTACTGCCAAAAAAGTGCAATATATATTTACAGTTTTCCAAGGCTTTAGCCTCGATCGACAGCTGACCTTGACAAGTTAATCAACATTATGCATGTATATACAGTTAAGAGTGATTTACCTCAAAAAAAAGTATCACACAAGCAGTGCCAGGATCAAGTTCCATACAAGCAGTGACTTCATAAATGGTAAACAAAGTACATCCATATCCGAATTATTACAAGTATCGTTATTACAAAAGGACCCTTGGGTCTAAGAGAAAATTACAAACATTGCAGCGGAAGGTAAATAGATAGCGAAGGCGCCCAAGACTCCACAGGCAATCGACCGGTGAACCGCACGCCTAGTACTCCGCTCCATCGTCCTGAGGATACTCCCCTTCTTCTCCTGTAGCTGAATGATATGGTGGGGGGATAGCCGTGAGTACATAGAGTACTCAGCAAGTGGGGGAAACAGATGACATGAAGGCAAGACAAGGAAGGCTATAGGGTTATTGCAGAAAGCACGTTTTTATTTCACAACTTTAAAATGCAACCTATTTATTTACTAAGTGTGAGGCTGAACCACCCAACCCATAGGTAAGATAGCTAACCAAACCAAACCATCCCACGATAGCCACCAGACCATCAACCTTCTCCATCTTCCAACCATCCATCTAATCATGTGAGGGTTCCAGGCCGCTCTTGACCGTGAGCACGGCTGTCATGACAGTTTTACTTCTCTGCAGAGGTCGCGCCACTTTACCCACAAGTCGTGATTTCATCCCCTGTTGCCAGGTGGACTAGAAACCTCCCTGATGCCCGTGGTTGCAAGCCACTTACACACTACCGAAGGTGTGAGGCCAGGAGATCACTACGAGGCATTTCCGAAGGGTCTTCCAGTGTGCACTCGCCCTCTTAGGTTTCGCCCCCGTCCATAAGTGATAGCCCTCCAACTAGCAGCTCATCACCCCAGAAGCCCCCTCTTGAGCCGTTCAAATCCCAGGGTAGTCCTGTTGACTCCCATTCCCCGCTCCGCCATTAGCTCGCACAACACTGGAAGAACACCTAATTACTTAGCCAAGCTGCTCACATAACAGCCTTGTGATGGCACTGTAGTCCTGGGTTGCCGCTCCACGAACCGGTCCTTAGGGTCTAGACAAGCAAACCACCATCCAAACATGTGCCAACTGCACAATCAATCACATCCCGCTTGCCTAGATCCTACCTCATACTAAAGTCATACTCAACCAAACACTCCGACAAGTATTCATTAAGTAGAAAATTAACAAGTTATTAAGCAACCCAACCCAAGACTCAAGCAAGCTAAGCAACATCTACCGTAATAACTTCGTATAGCA
>LAPY01000811.1:43433-62253 GCA_000970635.1 Eragrostis tef
GGCGAGAGGAGGAAGGAGAGAGAGGTGGGGCCCGCCTGTCGGTGAGAGAGAGAGAGAGGAGAAGGAAAGGCCGGGTGGGCCGGAAAGAGAATTGGGTTTCGGGCGAGTTAGGTTTAGGAAATTCTTTTCTTTTTCTATTTCGATTTCTTCCCTCTTTTCTAATCATTTTTCATAAAATAATTTAGGGATATTTCCCATGCAATAAATAATCCAATTAAAGGCAAAAATGCATAAAAACATATGAAGTGATTTATGATGCATGAAAATGATGTGCACATTTTATAATTTAATTAAAGAAAATTTTTCCTAGGCTATTTATGTGACCTAGCTTTATTAATTCTTGGCATTTTAATAAAATTAAAAAATGTGGGTGTTACAGCTGAAATCAAAGAATTGTGTCATTCAGAAGAACATTCCAAATGTTAAGTACATTAGGGTAGGGTTCAAAATCACGTCGTCGCAACAGGTAGTCAACTTTCAACTGCAGGGTCTCAATGTTCTAGTGTCGGTCACTCCGGTTGCTCAGCATCAGGAGTCACTTTTCTCTCCGAGTTGCACTTGCTAGCCTAAACTGGTGAATCAACAACCATGCAAAGTGAATTGCAGAGCCAATGCAGAGTAGTCAACCAACAGCCACAGGAAGTTGGTCTTCAGGATTCCAATGAAGAAAGACACTTGTTCGTTTACTCATGGAGATCGACCTACTCCCAGTACCTCTCATACCCACCAATGGATATCGAGTGATCTAGTAAGAAGGCACATACTTCGGAAAACAGTTATATGTATATCAAATATAGAGAGCTCTTGGGCCTCCATACTGCTATCATGTTCTCAAGTGCTGATATTGGACTGTATATGATCAATGGCATCCTCATTCATTTGTGCCGGGTCCTATCTGAGCTTCTCAGTTCATTTTTTTTCCTTTCATTCAACTTGTCACTAAATATAGAAAACAGTACATGCATTCTCTTGCACTGTGCATGCAGTAGCTTTGTTGGGTGGAAAACGTCAAATGCAAAATTAAAACTAATTCTAGAAACTGAAAATTTTAGGCTACTTTTCTTTGTTACACCCCTTCTCTTGGTGTAGTCATCTGGTGACTTCCCTAAGGCAATAATGGAGCTAGGGTAAAGGGTTTGTTTACAACAATCCGTCTGTCATATTTTAGTTATCACCGAGCATGTCAGGATAACTTATAGTGTGCCTTACAGCAGGTGCCCCTTGGTTAGCCATTAGGGACATAATATTGTAAGCGCAATCTAAAAACATTACGGTTCCCATCAGGTTTGCTCCTCATTCTCTGTTAAGAGTTAGTTACGGAAATAGCCGAATGTCCTGAGTCGTTTTAAAAGTATAGACATCCAGGTTCCTCAGACAAGAACAGTGAACTCAAACATTCGTTCAGAACAATTGTGAGATCTGACACAGCCATATATTTTGAAAGTGCATCGATCATTTGTTTCTACTCCAGGGGAACGCTGAGACTGATTGGGGAATACTAGCAAATTTAGTACATGGTTGTCTGTAGCCAACATATTGTAACACATCTTCCTGTGACTTATTAACGACTCATAGGCTTGTTGACGGTGGACATGTTCAGGTCATCCATCTGTCATCGTTAGAGCACATATGTTAAGTTGTGACAAAGATAGACTCTAGGGTTATTCGGATATATACAGTTTTGCCGGTTTTGAAATATGACACCACAATTCATGTAACCGGGTGCGTGCCACTATGAGCGGCTCCAAAAAATCAATGTATCCAATCCAAATATATGCCCTTTTATTTCACCAGCCTATCCAATCCCCACCTCCTTTCCCTGTCCACCATGACCACCATCGAGCAAAGTAAAGCTTCAACACTGACCTATGCTCTTGGCACGTCGCTACAGCCTTGGCCTCGCTCACCGTGCAGCTGCCGCGTCCGACGCTACCACGCCCAAGCTCTCCACGCCTGAGCTCTCTAGACTAACATGAAAGTGTTTCAGTTTACTAGTTCAGACACTAATATTAAGAGCCTGTTTGGCACAGCTTCATGTTCGAGTTTCAAGCCGGGTTTTGAGTTCATAAGTTTTTTATTTTTCTAGTCAAAATAAAGAATGAAATGACTCAGACTGAAAAACCTTAATACATCCACAACGCCAGATCCATGGACTTTCGGAGGTTGGTATGAGCGGCTCCAAAAAATCAATGTATTTTCTCTGTGGCCTTGAAGACGACTTCGCGCCGAGCTTCCCACCCGAGTCGTCGTCCCCGTCTCCGAGCTATTCCGCGAGGGATTCGGCGCCGCGTTAGGGGTCGTCGTCCTGCTCAAGCTCGGCGAGGAGGCCGGAGAATGGGAAGGAGGCGGGGGCGACGCGGAGGAAGGCGAGGCGGGTGTCCACAGCTTCCTGTACCGCTTCGAGAAAGAACAGTGCTGCGTCTCGCGTCTTCGTGATCCAGTGCTGCGTCGCGGAGGGGTGAAGGCGTGAAATGGATGTTTGGTTTGGATCATTTGTTGGAGACAGGTTTTTACACTTTTGTGACCTATTCCTTATGTAAATCCTAAAATAGGACATCTGTTGGAGACCGTCTTAGGGGCACAACCGAATCTCTTAAGTTCAACCCAAGTTCAAACAAAAGAACTAGTTTTACCAAAACTAGTTCATTTGTTTGCATCAAAGCGGGTCGGAGGTGACCCTAACACCCCTAGTTGGGCACGGAAGCGATGTGTTCGCAGCCGCTCTTGATGGCCTCTTGCACTGACATGTGGGTGAGGGAATCGCATGGAGCCCAGGCTGTGCTGATCGGATGGACGATGCCGGAGGCGGGTCTTGTTGCCAGAATTTATCTCGACGAGCATTTAGGTTGTCGCATGCGTATGAGTGCTACGCGAGAGGTGCTTGAGTAGGTCAGGACGTGTGGTACCGTCAAGGCTTGGATGGGCATTTTGATCCAGGCTCCGTTATAACAGACTAGTAGCACATTTAACAGATGAGCTAACATAAATGCATTGAGATGTCTGAGTTTTCTTGCGGGAAAGTATAAAATCACTTCTACTAACTAATTACGACATTATTTTTTCTTAAGGATTCAAAAGAAGAATGTACTTTTAACTAACAAACATTGTATAAAGTGAAATACTCCACAGGGAGAAACCCGCCACCATGTGTCACACCCCAAAATTCCTATTTTGGGATGTGAAGCTTTTTTTGGTAGTTTTTGTTGGAAAATAAAATGAATTTGTTTTATGTGATGAAAAAATGAATTTATAAAATAATATGTTAGGCTAAGGATTTTATTGGTTGGATAATCCCTTGCTAAATTTTCTAATCTTCGATATCATTTCCTTCCAATTTCTTAACTTTTATTCTTCTCTATCTCTTTTTCCTTTCTATTCCACCTGATCCAAAATCGCTTGGCCGTCCTCCATCTATTCTATGGGGGTCCAACTCCTTTTCTTTCTTGGTCCGACGCTGGCCGAGTCCGACAACTATCAGCCCACCAATCACATTCATTGAAAAAGGAAAGAATCTGCCATAAACGTCCTAATTAATCCCATTAACTTCCTATTTTCCTCTTTTCTTCTTTCTCCCACCAACCCCACCTCTCCTATAAGTACCAGCACCTCCCCCACGTCCTTCCCTCACCCAGAAACCCACACCATGCCGCCAGGCTGCCGCCGTCGCTCCCTGTCCTCGCGCACAGCCACGCCGCCCCCTGTTGGCATCCGCGTTCCCGATGATCTACCCAACGAAACATCGCCAAAATTTACCAAGAGGTGTGCCTTGTTGTCTCCAACAACATATCTGAAGATCTTGGCGAGATATTCCCCGAAGCGACCAGGATCTGCCTCGCAACTATCGCTTGTCCCTGTTCTGAATCTGTCCAGCGCGAACGTCGGTAATGAAATCCATTTTCCAGCGATTATGCTCATTTATCTGTTGTCCCAGCTATACCAAATTGTGTTTCACCAAGTTATCTTTCATTCCACAGAAGGGCTCCCTTCGATCTGTTCTTGTGCCTCCAGGAACGGGATGCCATCGTCAACTGTCGCAGAACGACCTCTTCACATTCCAACCAATTGATCTCCTTTTCAGGTGAGATCCTGATCTCATCATCATGTCTCTGTCATGTGCCACATCATTAGCCACATTACGGTGCAACCCTTGTCCCAAAACATGCCGCCCATCAACGGGAACGCGTTCGTCTATTTCATTGCCTGTGCACAGCCGCGTCCTGTACAGTTTTCAGAACTGTCTTGTTACTTGAATTGCTCGTATCTTTTTATCTGTAGCTCCGATTTAGGCGATTCTTGCGCCTAAATCTTTGTCTCATTGTAACCTATCCAACCATAGTGTTTTTATGATATGTTTGTACTGATTGGTGTACTGTATTTATTTGTTTGTGCCTTTTCTTTTATCGGTAGTTTATTCGATTGGATGATGACATGGAGAAGCGGTACGGGAACATGAAGAGCAAGAGAAGAGCATGATCAGGACTTTAAAGACTCTGAGCAGCAGCAATGGTGAAAGGCAAGTGTCCTTGACGCATTTTGATCCTATGTCTTTCTCCCCCTAGATTAGTCATGCATTGCGTTTAATTTGAATCCTATGTGTCATATCATGTTCCTTATTATTCCTTGTCGCCAGTTGGGTAGTGTCTATGTTTTGGGTAGATGAGGCATAATGGAGGTTTTAGTCACCGACGGGTGATGAAATCACGACTTGTGGGTAAAGTGGTGCAACCTCTGCAGAGTGTAAAACTGTCTTGACAGCCGTGCTCACGGTCACGAGCAAGCCTGGACTTATTCATGATTAGTTGGTGGATGGTTTGGTTGGTTTGGCAGTCGGGTGGTTGGAACCCGATGAGTCTTGGTAGCCAGATGGTGGGAATCTGGTGAGTTGTTGCATGTTGGTCTTTGGGGGGTTTGTCATCACATTTAGTAAGATAGGTGCTTTATGTCATATTTATAGGTGCTTTTCTGCAATTAACCATATGTCAGCCTTTCTTTCATATAAGCTTGCATGTCATACTTTTCCTACACTTGCGGAGTACGACATGTACTCACGCTTGCTATTTTCCTCTATATTTGTCAAATGCTGCTCAGAGAGTGAAGACGGTGCATAGAAGGTCGCGTTGCCGCCAGTCGATTGCCTGTGGAGCGCCCTGAAGCTTTCTTCCGCTGTTGTGCTTAGTACTCTGGTTTGTTGTTTTTAATGTTGTTTTATTCGTTATAGAACTGTATCACTAAATTTGTCGCTACATGTATGATAAAATAGATCCTGGCATACATGTAGAATGTGCCCGATTTATATATATAAAAATCGAGTGTGACACCATGTGATTGGATGACCTGATTGCTTGTACCGCCCGTATGGTTGTTGAATATGTATGTGAAATGCCAACAATATTCATGATGGTACCGTATTCCTAATAAAACCCAAACAGATAAATTTACAATTATGCACCTGACGAATCGGCTGTTTGTTTACTCTATCATTTGGTTTAGTACCGATGTTCAACATAGCTTTGAATTTCTAGTTGACATATGTCTCAAAGCACGTTAGCACTAACACATTCCGTTGAAATTATTAAGAACTATGCGGTACAAAGAGCAGATTTGGGTTCCTCTATGTAGTACGCTGCAAGAAATTGGACGTTCCTTTAATAATTTTCATTTTTCTGTACATCATTCCCATGAATATTTTTGTTTCACCGCTTAAACAGAGTAAAACTGCTCCTTGGGTCTCGTTATGGTACCTAACTTTAATTTTACAGTTTTAGCCATTGATTTTTAGAGAGCGTGAGAGGTTTCAAAATCCAAACCGCCTGCCTGTTGTACCAATTGGTATATTTCTTTCGTTCTTAAATTGTTGTCACTATTAACTTTTTGATTTATATTTGTCATTCATTTTATTTAAAACATTAGCTTAAATATGTAAAACTATAAGTTTGGTTTTATTTTTAGTGATAAACTAAATCATAGAAAAATATATTAACTCAAAAAGCAACGACGACAAATTTTAAAACCGGCGGAAGTATAGTACGAAATAGAGCATTGATGAACCAACACTATCTATCCTGCCTCTGACTTCTTCAATTTTCTGGATCTATGTTCCAACCGTTTTGTTGAATCAACGTGTTCACATAATCTGGATCATATGCAAAACTATTGATGGGGAATTGATGAACTGGATACATAATCACCGCACTGATCCCTCATAAGAAAAAATCACCCTGGTCTCTGTTTCGAAAATCTATAAAGAGTGAGGGTGAAGCAAGATATCTCGGTTCATATTTTGATTAGAAAAGAGCGCTTTCAACCGTAGTTACCGAGAGTCTGATAGTCTGATATCGATCTTAGATAATCAAGACTCAGACTCATAGTACTACTGAGAAGATAGATGACCTTCTTTAGTAGGCTTTGACACATTTGAGAAACAACCACACATAGCTCATACTCCATCAAATGGGCACCTTCCCTCTTTGGTGCCTATGTGTTAAAATCAGAACACAAAGAAAACCAAGAAATTAAATGTACATGACCAGTCAACTTACATCTGGCATAGGCCCCTGAAAATAACAAATAAATCAAATGGATAATTAAAAATAAAGCATAAGAAAAATAACGCGAACAACATTCAAAAAATAATGATATCCATGGAGAATAAAAGAGCAATGTATCAAGGCTAAAAACTATGTAATAACATGGACAATAATAATGTCAAGGTGAAGAAATACAATGGTAGGAGAAAAAATAGAAGGAAAAATAAAACAAACAAATTTGGAAATAAGAAAAAATACCACATCCTCTACTCTTCCCCTACCTACCTCCCTCCCTCCCTCTCTCTCTCTCTCTCTCTCTCTCTATCCCTCCCTCTCCAAGCTTGACACTCAAACTAGATCTAGATATAATGAGGCTAGTATAGATGAAACAATGCTTGGAGATACAAATACATGATAAGACAACTATATCACCACAAATTAGGCAAATTTGAAAAAAATCTGATGGAAACCATACAACATTCAAAACATGATGAAGTGTAACTTGTAACTATATAATTGCTCGTCCAAACCATGGTGCAATTGGGACACGATGCCCTCCATCCGCTTTGGCGGTGCGGTGCACCTGACGGAGGGTTCCAGTGCAGCGCAAATCAAACCATCACCCACGAGGCTTATTGCGTAGATCTATAAATACAGCTGCATATTGCGTTGGAGTTGAACATGCATCCAAACCATTGGACGTTGAGCTCCTCCTCTCCAATGGCCCTCATATGTCTCCTGTGCCTGTTCACCATTCCGCTGGCCGTGCTCTACCTCAAGCAGCTGATCGCCAGAACTCGTCACCATCTTCCACCGGGCCCACGGCCACTTCCCGTCGTCGGCAACCTCCTTGACATAGGCAGTGACCTTCCGCACCGCGCGTTCTCGCGCCTCGCGCGGCGCCACGGCCCGGTCATGTCCGTCCGGCTGGGCACCACCCCGGTCATCGTCGCGTCGTCGGCGTCCGCGGCCCGCGAGATCCTCCAGAGCACGTTTCCGCCGGCAACTGGACGGACGCGTGGCGCGGCGGAGGGTACGGCGCCAACTCCATGTTCAGCTTCCAGCCCCGCCACAAGAGGCGCGCGCTACGCAGGCTCGGCGCCGAGACGCTCTTCTCGGCGAGGCGGCTCGACGATCTCCTCCAGCTCCGGCGCGACGCGGTGCGAGAATTCCTCCGCGACGTCTCGGAACACGCGGCGGCCGGGTCGACGCCGGTGAGCGTCGGCCGCGCGGCGTTCGCGGCCACGGTCACCATGCTCTGGCGCGCGATGTTCTCCGCCGAGCTCGACGGCGCCCTGTCTCGGGAGATCCAGGACGGCGTCCACGAAGCCGTGGTGCTGGTCTCGGCGCCGAACGTCTCCGATTTCTTCCCCGCCGTCGCCGGAGCCGACCTCCAGGGCTTGCGGCGCAGGATGGCGAGGCTGGTCGCCAGGATGTTCCAGATTCTCGACCGTATAATTGAACAACGGGTTCACAGCCGTGACAAAGCTGCACGTACGCAGCGTGACTTGGTTGACGTGATGCTTGACATGGCGCGAAAACAACCGGGCGAGGGTGATCTCACCATGAACCGCGATGTCATGC
The DNA here is from genome assembly GCA_000970635.1 of Eragrostis tef. Lineage (NCBI taxonomy): Eukaryota > Viridiplantae > Streptophyta > Magnoliopsida > Poales > Poaceae > Eragrostis > Eragrostis tef. The sequence continues at coordinate 51,545 of LAPY01000811.1, forward strand.
GAACATTCTGCGTGGTAAGCTAAAGACCTCGGGTTCATTCTGTGTTGTTTAGATTGCGCATCCACTCTTTCTTTTGAGGAAAAAAAAACTTTGAACATCAACCAAATCATTTCATTGGTAAACATTCAGTCTTCTTAGCATTTATTAAAAGATACGTTTTGTGACAATTTTGATTACCGAATTAATTAGAATATTGTGGCCAATTCAGGACATGCTTGCTGGGGCCAGCGACACGACCTCTAACACAATCGAGTGGGCTCTAGCAGAGTTGTTAAAGAACACGCAGACAATGAGAAAATTACAGGACGAACTAAAATTGGTTCTTGGGTCAAAAACTATGGTCGAAGATTCAGACATTAACCAACTACCTTATCTGCAAGCTGTTATTAAGGAGACACTCCGGCTCCATACTGTTCTACCGCTGATTGGATGCAGATCAGAGACTACGATAGAAGTACAAGGATATACCATCCCAAAAGGAAGCTACATGGCCGTGAATGTGTGGGCTATTCATCATGATGCCGACGTTTGGAGCGATCCGGATATGTTCATCCCTGAAAGATTCCTGGATAGGAACTTTGTTTTTGTTGGTAGGGACTTCAATTTTATTCCCTTCGGTTCTGGAAGGCAGATTTGCCTTGGAATGCCACTTGCCAACAGAATGTTGCCTATCATGCTTGGCTCACTGATTCATCAATTTGATTGGACACTTGTCCCGGGAGATCCAGGACGGCGTCCACGAAGCCGTGGTGCTGGTCTCGGCGCCGAACGTCTCCGATTTCTTCCCGGCCGTCGCCGGAGCCGACCTCCAGGGCCTGCGACGCAGGATGGCGAGGCTGATCGCGAGGTTGTACCAGGTTCTCGACCGTACAATTGAACAACGGGTTCGCAGCCGTGACCAAGGTGTACGTACGCAAGACTTGATTGACGGGATGCTTGACATGGCGCAAAAAGAACCAGGCGATGGCGAAGCCACCATGGACCGGGATGTCATGCGAGCATTCTGTGTGGTAAGCCAAATGGATCCTGTTCAACCGTACTTACCGGTTGGTTTACATCCTGCATATACTCTTTTGAGATACAAAAACATATCATTTCATATATATATAAAAATATTCAATCTTATTAGCATTTAAAAGTACATGTCGTAACAATTTGGATTGCCGAGTTACTCAGAATATCGTGTGGCCAAATTTTCAGGATATGCTTGCTGGGGCCAGCGACACGACGTCTAATACAATCGAGTGGGCTTTAGCGGAGTTGTTAAAGAACCCGCAGACAATGAGAAAACTACAGGATGAACTAAAACTGGTTCTTGGCTCAAAAATTATGGTCGAAGATTCAGACATTAGCCAGCTTCCTTATCCGCAAGCTGTTATTAAGGAGACACTCCGGCTCCATTCTGTTGTACCACTGATTGTATGCAGAGCAGAGACTACCATAGAAGTACAAGGATATAGCATCCCAAAAGGAAGCTATATGGCCGTGAATGTGTGGGCGATTCATCATGATGCAGATGTTTGGAGTGATCCTGATATGTTCATCCCTGAAAGATTCCTGGACAGGAACTTTGATTTCGTCGGTAGGGACTTCAATTTTATTCCCTTCGGTTCTGGAAGGCAGATTTGCCTTGGATTGCCACTAGCGAACAGAATGTTGCCTATCTTGCTCGGCTCACTGATTCATCAATTTGAGTGGACACTTCCCAAAGGGGTTACAAGAGACAAAATAAGTATGACAGAGAAGTTTGGATTAGTGTTGTCCATGGCTAATCCAATCCATGCCATTGCAAAGAAAAAGTAAACGAGCTCTACTACTGTCAATAAACCTGTTAACAGTCGTATTACCATGTGTTAGCCCGGTATCCTTAACATATTATGAGTTGGTTTCCTATGAGTAGGCATGACATAATAGTAAAATAAGAGAGAGACAGAGACAAAGATAGAGACAGACACATAGAGGCAGAGGTGTCGTTACTACATCTTACTCTACGTCTGTATCTTTTGTAACTGGGCTTATAGAGAGGTTATTCGTTACCTCAGAAATAGAGGGAGGATATATAAGAATTTCATTCTTCTTATCTTAACTCGACACAAGTCTTGTATCGAATGATGGGTAGTACATCATTAGAATGCATTTCCAAGGAAACCGCCCATTTCTAACTGGGCTCGTAGCCCATGTGGGTGGATTTGAAAAAAAAAAACATAACGCCCCAAGAACTCAGCCAAACTGCGAGTGTAAGTACTCCTCGGAGAGATCAAAAAAAGAACTACAGAAACTTAGTTAACGGTCTGGAGAAATTCGTCCTCTAAGGCCACTGAAATCAACACCCAAAACTGCAAGACGTCACTGAAACAGTGCAGTTTCAGTGAAAATTCAGAACAAGGCAGTCGGATTCAGAAACCCATAACTCTTGATATCGCAACGAAACAAATTCGTATAAACACTCGTTAAAAATATCTAAGAAACACTACAACTTCTCTCATTACAACATTTTCAAAATCGCCGAATAAGATCCCCACAAACTGGATCAAATGGATGCTGGACGGTAACACAAACCGTCATCTGACAGACTGAACTGTACATGGATAGTAACGATCAGAAAGCGATAATGTCCATTATACTCGGTGAAAAATCACGAATAAAGACTCGCTGGACAGATCTTGAGATCCTGTATCAATTTTATTAACAAGAGCATCGCCGGAGAAGGAGCTGTCGAACATAGAAGACATCGACATGAACTTGTGCGGAGGTGTAATTAAGGAGCTCATTGAGTTAAAGTTCCTGCAATTGACGTTCCCGGCGGCCTACACAATCATTGAATCGCGACTAGGAGGCAGTGGTAGTGATCACGGTCGGAGGAACTCGTTCTCGTGTCAGTGGCAGCAGCTGTGCCAAGCAGCCAATCTCATTAGCCGCAGCTAAACACCGGGAGATAGGTTAACTACAAGTGGTTCGTGATTGTTGGAAGTCTAGCAGGCTGCTACTAAGCATGCAAGCATAACTTAGCGGATTCCTAGACTGAATAAAGTTTGGTAAAAGATGGATTACAGCAGCCCCTTCAAATTATGTTAGGATGCATTTTTAGATAATGAGAAAACAAAAGAGTACCCGGCCCTGACCTCAAGAGAGGCTACAGCCTATTATTACAAAGTTGCAGCACATCCTTCTGCGATGACTCATGACAAAACTCACAAAACAAATGACAAAGACCACAATAGTTCGACGAAGACGTTTATTAAAAACCAATTCTATTGGTAAACCTCCATCCGTGGTTGACGAAGATTTGCATGACCATGACCTCCATGATTTGGCATGCCTTCTTCATCATTTCTTTGTCTTCTTCACGCCTTTGCAGCAACGCCCAGAATCGGAGCCAATGAGTTCCCCGATATAGTACCTGCAAGTAAGTTTGAATTGGAGCTTTGTCAAAAACAATATCGTTTCTACTAAGCCAGACAGCCCAACATAAAACAGATGCTCCTACTAATAGTTGCCTTTTGAAAGTGACACCAAACCCTGTAAGCCAATTACAAAATAAATGATTGAAGCTACGTGGTGGAATAATATCAAAAGCAAACTGGACGGCTCTCCATAGAAACTTAGCAAGATGGCAATCAAAAAATAGGTGTTGAATGGTTTCTTGTTGTGAACAGAAGCAACAACGTTTATTCCCATTCCAATTTCTTCTAGCCAAATTATCTTTAGTTAAAACAACACCTCTCTTTAGATACCACATAAATATTTTGATTTTTAGGGGCAGCTTCAATTTCCAAAGATTTTTGTCGAACTAAACGTTGCCATTGCTAATCAAGGAATTATACATTGAACTAATATTAAAAATGCCTGATTGAGTTAAACTCCACCTAAAGACATCTCTATTATTATTATTCAAATGTACATGGTGAATGCGAGCAACCAAATCATGCCAGAAATTTAGATTGAATTCTATTAAAACCTGACGCCACGGTTCCATGTTTCTTTCTAGCAATGTTGTACAGTGAGGGATATTCCTCTTGTAGAGTGAAGTGTCCTATCCACTTACCTTCTCAAAACCTTATTTGATTGCCATCATTCAAATGAAAGGAACCGAAATTAAGAAAGGTACTTTTAACCTTCATTAAACCAGACTAAAAATATGAATCCCCTGGTTTTCTCTCTACCTGAGCAATAGTTTGGTTCTTCAAGTATTTATTTCTCAACATTGTTTTCCATGTGCCATCTTCATTAATAAGCTTAAAAAGCCATTTACTTAACAAGGATCGGTTTTGAATGTCTAGATTCTTAATACCTAACCCTCCTATTTCTTTAGGTTGGCATAGGATGCTCCATTTAGCTAATCAATATTTTTTTATGTTCATCCGATTGCCAAAAGAACCGAAATCTATAATAATCTAGCTTTTCAAGTACACCTTTCGGCACTTCAAAAAAGGACATCATAAACATAGCCAAGCTTGTTAAAACTGAATTAATAAGAACCAATCTGCCCCCTACAGACATATGTTTTCCTTTCCAGCTACTCAATTTCTTCTCAAACTTTTCTTCAATGACCCGCCAATCTGCATTACTAAGTTTTCTGAAATGCATTGGAATGCCAAGATATTTAAAAGGATATTTCCCAGCCTGACACCCAAGTTGTGCTGATTATAGAAGTGAATAAGCAGGACGAGGGGGATGCCGTGCTCCAGGCCTGACACCCGTGCAATGCTGGCTACAATGATCTCGCGGTAATGGTAACAAATCAGGGGAATATGAGCGATACTTTAGGCAGGGAGATAAGGCGTGATGCCAAGATATCTAAAGGATATTTCCAATTGCGAATATTGTTGTTCTATTTCTTTTGCTTGACCAAAACAGAAGATCCACTTTTGTGGAAGTTTATTTTCAGACCCGATAATTGTTCAAAGGCACATAGTAACATTTTCATGTTTGTGGCTTTCGCAATATCATGATCCATGAAAAGTATAGTACCGTCTGCATATTGCAGTATAGACAAACCACCATCAACCAAATGTGAAACCACTCCTGTTACCTGGTCATCTTCCTTAGCCCTATTAATTAGAATGGCTAACATATCCGCCACAATATTAAATAAAATAGGTGATAGCGGGTCACCTTGTCTTAAGCCTTTTAAATGTTTGAAAGCTTTGTCCCACTTTATCATTGATTTTGATATTAACGTGACCACCTTGAATGAATGCTTCAACCCAATCACACCACTTATGTGAAAAACCTTTCATTCTCAAGGTTTTCTGTACGAAGCTCCATTTAACTTTGTCATATGCCTTTTCAAAATCAATCTTAAGAATTACCCCATTTTGTTTCTTCTTATGCATTTCATGAATAGCTTCATGTAAAACCACCACTCCTTCCATGATATTTCTACCAGGTAAGAAAGCGGTTTGTGTGGGACTAATGACTTTTTGTGCCACTGTTGAGATTCTATTTGTAGCCACTTTCGTAAAAATCTTGAAGCTAACATTAAGCAAACAGATGGGTCTGTATTACTGGATTTTAATAGCTTCTCTGCACTTTGGTAATAAAATTATCGTACCAAAGTTAAGGCTATATAGAGGTAGATTTCCTTTATGGAACTCAGCGAATAAGGCCATCAGGTCATTTTTTATTGTCTCCCAAAAGGCCTGATAGAATTCCGCTGGTAACCATCTGGTCCTGGGGCCTTATTGTGTTACATTTGAAAAATTGCATCTCTAATTTCCTTCTCTATAAATTCAGCTGTTAGAATCTCATTTTCACCATCAGTTACTTGCGGGATATCATCTATTCGAGTTTCATCCAGATTAAAATCATTATTTTCTGGAGGACCGAAGAGACCTTTATAATAAGTAGTGATATACTTCTTTAGCTCTTCATCACTACTTATTATATGATCCCCGTTTTGTAACTGAAAAATCCTCTTTTTTTCCATGCTTTCCATTAGCGACCAGCTGAAAATATTTTGTATATGAATCCCCTTCTAATAGTTCTTTTACTTTTGCACGCTGATACCACTTAATTTCTTCTTCTCGTAGCATTTCTGCTAATCTGGCATTCAAACATTGCTTTAGATTGATTTCTTGTGGTGTGAGTGCATTTATTTCAGCTTTCTTATCTAAACTATCCAACTTGTCGAGAAGCTGTTTTTTCTCTTTCTTATATGCACCACTCGTATTTTTAGCCCACCCTCGAAGGTACTGGCGTAATTTTCTTATTTTAGATTACCATTTCTCCATTGGTGTAGAGCCATTATCCTTATCGATCCATATTTCCTTTACCATATCCATGAAACCATCACGAAGTAACCAGCCAAGTTCAAATTTGAACTCTGATTGGCCAACATTCGAAGATGCATCCCCGGTATTTAGAAGTAAAGGAGTATGATCTGAAATTTCACGAGTGAATGCAATGACCGTCGATAGTGGGTACTTTTGTTCCCACTCGGTGGCCATCAAAATTCTATCTAGCTTCTCATAAGTTGGGGTTTGCAGCGAGTTAGCCCATGTGTAACGTCTACCCGACATCTCAAGTTCCCTCAAATTAAGACCATCAATTATAGCATTAAATAAGAAAGGCCAACGATGATCATAATTATCATTGTTCTTATCATTAGGACTCCTGAGAATGTTGAAATCGCCGCCAACTAAAACTGGTAATTGTTCATGACTACATATGTGCACCAACTCTGTTAAGAAAGCCTCTTTAAATTCTTGTTGTGCAGGTCCATAGACTACTACAAGTGCCCACTTAAAGCTATCATTTTTATTGCATAAGTGGAATTTCACATAGTAGTCACCTTCATCGATGGCTCCGATATCATAAACTTCTAGATCTATACCTAGTAAAATACCACCAGACCTGCCCTTTGGTTCTTTAACATGCCATAAATAATTTCTACCGCCACACAAGTTTTTCAGGAAAGGATTAGTAAAACTTCTCCTACCTGTTTCAGAGATGGCAATAAAACTCAAATTGTGTTCTTTTGTTAGGTCTAATATGTAACGATGTTTTTTTGGGTCTTTAAACCCATCGCTGTTCCAAAACACTCCCTTCATTTTGACAAATTGGTGTGTTTAGAATTGCTTGTCGCACATACCTTCTTTTTCTTATCTTTGGAGGTTTTTATATTGGGAATGACAGTAGTAAGATCACTCGGATCACCGCTGGAATCCATTACTTCCTCCATTATTTCACCGCAAAGATGATTCAGTATAAAAGTATCTATTTCCTCTTCCTCTGCCATACTCTTTTCCTCATTATCTAGAATATACGTTATTCTATCAACAATATTAGTTTCATTAATTCGTTTTTCCTCTAACCCTCTAATCATTGCAATAGAATTAGACACACTAGACGCATTACAGCCTAAGGAGATGCCTATACTACTCAGACTAGAAGTAATAACCTCATCAGAGTAATGTAAAAAAGACACGGAAGATGACTTGTCACCTTTTGGTGCTATGTTGTCGGCCTTCAGCTTCGACGCACGGTCCAGCATCACATCGTCGCTGTCCTCGGCACGCCTCTTGCTGCGACGGAGATCATTGCCCGCAGCCTCAGGAATAGCCGCCAGCGCAGCTGGGCTCGCGAAGGCCTCCGTCTCTAGCCCGTCCACCACAGTCCATCCCGTCCATCTCCTCTGGCCGATCCTCCTTGTCGTCCACATCCCTGAGGTGCCCGTTGGGTACCTCATCCTCCAGCTGGGTCGTCGCAGCTGCCGCCTCGTGAGCGGCCTGCTCAAGCCTCGATGCATTCAGCTCGACGCGAGGACGCGCCTGTGTAGCACCGACAGCAGCTTTACAAGCTACAGTACCCGGAGCTGTGGTACCAGGAGCACTCGCCTGTTTTTTCTGCGAGTTTTCCTTTTTGTCTTTGCCGTCTGGTCCATCCTTCTTTTCTTTCTCATTGTTTCCTTGTTCTGTGTTACCATCCTGTCCACCAGTACCATCGTTACCATAGTCCATGTCCATCGGCTCAGGGTTATTTTCATCCATGTTCACCTCCACCCTGAATTGAATCTCATAGAGATAATCACCGATGACAACATCAACGAACTGTGGAATAATATTGGGGTCCAGGACAAGAACTTGAAGGCGACACACATCATGCCTTCTAGTGAATGCCATGTCGACTCCCTTTGTCACACCCAAAATAGCCCCTACTGCCCATATAATAAGAAACTCTCTAAGTTCTTTAGGCAGCCCTGTGAATTGTACCCAGACCTTTGCCATCTCGTATCTGACCTCACTCCCTCCTGCACCTTCTTGAATTCTCATTGTTGTAGCCGGGAATTTTGTGTGAAGTACTCCCCATTCTACCATCCGCTGCAGTTCAGCTTTTGAAGGAAACACAGTCTTGAAAGTGTTAGTTGAGGTCTCCTCTACCATCCACAGCCACTTCCCAGGGATGAGCCTCTCAAGCTCGGAAGTGACATTAGCTGCTGTCAGTGAACCACCTGCCACTTTAATCACTGCAGCCTTCGATTCCATCTTGTTCTTCATGGAGTCCGGTGGAGTAATGTGGTAGAAGCCTAGGCCTTCTACTGCATAACCGCACGGCACCGCAGCAATGCGAGGTATGTTGGGCACCTGTCTATATTGTGATCATGCGAGTCACAAATCACACAGTAGAACTCAGTTGTGCAAACCTCTATAACGTGCCCCTTGGTATGACATCTGTAGCAATACGGCACCTTGCCGCTTCCCTTGGACGCACCCTGCGCCGATGATTCTGGCTTATCAGCACAAGGCGGCACCTTAGTCATCTTCTCAATCTTCTCTACCTTTGATTTGGAGCCTTCCATGGTAGCTGCCGACCCCGTCGACACTTGGCCAGCTCCACCTTGCATGGCGGCAATAGCTTGTTGCAGCAGAGCAGCGGCATGCGCCGCTTGTTCAGCCACAGTTGGAGGATTATTTGTCGTCAGGATCTGTGACCCATGTCCTGGCTGCTGATCTGCTGCGCCATTCCGGCCTCCACGACCATTCCTTCCTCCAAAGCCTCCTCTGTTGCCACCCTGATTCCTTCCACCGAACCGGTTGCCATTGTAGCGGTTGTGGCCATTGTAGCGACCACCGCCGCGGCCACCATAGCCAGCGTAACCAGGATGGAAGTTGCCTTGCTGGAAACCACCACGGCCAATGATGCCGCTCTGGCCGTTGCCTCTCCCATTGCCCCGGTTGGCCGCACCACCGCGCTGCCCTCCCTGCTGGTTAGCGCCGCCGTTCTCCATTCCCAGTCGTGCGACCTCAACGTACGAAGATCCACGAGAACGAAAGGCGGCGAAGTGTGGTGCTCTAGGGCTTCTAGAACGCGTACCCGTGCGGGAAAACAACGCCACCAAGCCTGGAGTAGGCCGGTAAGGCACCGCTGGGCTTAACCACAATCGCTTTGGGCCATTAGCAGGAGATGGGCCTGGGATTTTTCCCGATTTTGAATCTGAAACGGGATCAGCTTTTGAAATTTTTGAAATTCCCGAAACTGTCGGCCTCCCCGAATCCCGCCCGAGATGATCGCATTGACCAAAATTCGAGCTTGACACCATCTCCGATGCCGGCGAACGCCGTGCCGGAGAGGAAGTACGGGATTGGTGACGACTGATTCTTGAAACGAAAGGAGAAGAGTATGATCGACGTACCTGTGCTGCAGCCAACGCATCGCCGAAGGTTCTTGGTGGAGACACCCTTGGTGGCGGAAGAGGACCACGCCATGGCTTACCGACCTTTCTGTGTCGAACCATCGTATCGATGATCTTTTTCGCCAGCGTTCCTTCTTTTGGCTGCGAAGGACTGTCGCCGATCTCGTTCTCCGCCTCAATCAATTCTGGAATTGTGAATCCCACCTGTTGCGCCTGCTTGACAAACTCTGGCGTATCGATCGACTTGACGGACTCATCATCCGAATCTGAATCGACCTCACTTCCGCGAGCCCAAAATCTTGAACCAATGTGTCTTCCACGCCATGAACGTGAGGTCTCGAGCTAGATGTTGATGCCGCGATCGACACCTCCATGGCTCTTGACAGATGCTCCATGGCAAGGAAGCGTTCCACCTCCGGGAGCTCCACTGCAGGCTCCGTCTCCGCATCATCCGGCCGAGCCGCCGGAGCCAGCGTGAGACGACGCACGCGGAGCTTTCCCTTCATCCTCACTCCATGTTGCTAGAGGACGGCAGCGAATCTCTCAACGACGGCGAGGTGTCGCCCAGATCGCCTCTCCCTCTCAAACCTGGGGCAGGACCTTCTGAACGTGTTGAACGATTGGAAGGGTGGCTAGTACCGCTGCATGTACATTCTCTGCTCTCTCGCGCGTGCTTAGAATGACTTCATATGTTGCACACACACCAGTAATTGCCATGCAAAATTTCTGTTCAATTTCTCTGGAATTTCTTGGGTCAGCTCCGAGATGCCTCCAAAATCCGTTGAGAATTCACACATCCCTCCAAATGTCCTCCTGGTGAGGTCAAGTGGGAAATGACCTGTTGTTAAGCAGGTCAGGCAACAAACACTGTCCGCTTAGGCCTTCCGGTTCAGAAACACCCTGGAGGACCGCTCTACAAGACGAGCCACATGCTTTGTGTTCTCGCGGGTATAGCCAACGTGAGGAGCCACATGCTTTTTTGGCCAGTCGCGCGACGCATGATGCATGTGGTCGACGCGGATTCTGTTACGGCCAACTCGGGCCGAGCAGGCAGAAAGCCGCTGGGGAAAATGAC
>LAPY01000811.1:68138-89584 GCA_000970635.1 Eragrostis tef
GGTTTTGATTTCAAACCCCCTCCCAGCCTCTCTAGATTGGCTGCGATAAGGTTTATGTATCTCAAACTGGTCATTTAACTACTGCCCTGCCCGGCCGCGTCCACCGCGCGCCCGACGTGACCGCTCGTTGTTGCCTTCTCCGGAGGCGGCGACAATATAATGACCGCGCGCATTTCCTCGCCGCCTCGGCCGAACGAGTTGTCGTTCCCGTGCAACGCTGTCCCGGTAACTGGGCAGCCTTTCGTCGCGTCCTCGCCCAATCGCGCATGACACCGAGCCTCCCTTCCAAGCTGCCGCCGTTCGTCCCGCATCAGCCTGTCGCCGCGCCGCACGTACCACCCCAGGCCGTTAACGCGCGATGGGCTGACCGTGGCGGAGCAACGCGAGGAGAACAGACCACGTTTACCTGGAAGGAAAGAATAGAAAGCGTGACGCCGACCGAAGGAAATGATCGCACTTGGTGATAAGTGAGTGTCTAAGGCAAGCGTTGGAATTAAAGTAAATGATGACATTGGTCGATATTTCCAAACCAAGAAAGGGTTAAGGCAAGGAGACCCGTTATCACCAATCCTTTTTAACTTGGTGGCAGATATGTTGGCAATTTTGATCTCTAGAGCCAAAGATGACGGACAAATAAGTGGCTTAGTCCCTCACTTAGTAGATGGAGGTCTGTCTATTCTACAATATGCAGATGATACGATTTTTTTTATGGAACACAATCTAGAACAGGCCATGAATATGAAATTGTTGTTATGTGCTTTTGAACAATTGTCTGGCTTGAAGATAAATTTCCATAAAGCGAATTATTCTGTTATGGCGAGGCAAAAAACCATGAAAATGAATATACACAATTGTTTGGCTGTGATGTGGGAGAATACCCATTTAGATATCTCGGGATACCAATGCATCATAGAAGGATTAGTAATAAGGGCTGGAAAATTATCGAGGACAAGTTTGAAAAAAAAACTAAGCAGTTGGAAAGGAAAACATCTATCTTATGGAGGGAGACTAGTTTTGATTAACTCAGTTTTAAGTAGTCTTGCTTTATTTATGCTATCCTTTTTTCAAGTACCAAGAGAAGTTCTTAAAAAGCTGAATTATTACAGATCCAGATTTTTTTGGCAAGGGATGGTCATAAAAAGAAATATAGACTCACAAAATGGAGTATTCTTTGTCACCCTAAGGAACAAGGAGGTCTAGGCATTTTAGATCTCGATGTACAAAATAGATGTTTACTTAGTAAATGGTTGTTTAAGTTGATAAATGAGGAAGGAAAATGGCAACAAGTGATTAAGAATAAGTATTTGGGTGATAAAACTTTAACTCAAGTGCAAAGAAAGCCTGGTGATTCCCAATTTTGGAGTGGGCTAATGAGTGTGAAAGATGAATTTCTTAGCTTCGGGAGCTTTGTGTTAAAAGGGGCCACTCAAGTGAGATTTTGGGAGGATAAATGGTTAGAAAACATCACACTAAGGGAACAATATCCTCTACTATATAATATTGTTAGGAGGAGAAACGATACTGTAGCTACAGTCTTGAGTTCTAATCCTTTAAACATCTCTTTTAGGAGATCTCTAGTAGGACAAAAACTTATTGATTGGAATCAGCTTGTCTTAAGAAGTGTTAATGTGCATTTAACTGATGAGGACGAGTTTTTTAGATGGTCTCTTGTGTCGAGTGGAGTCTTTTCTACTCAATCGATGTACAATGCAATTCTTGAACATAGTATCATTGCTCTTAATAAATATTTGTGGAAACTGAAGGTACCGCTTAAGATAAAGATTTTTCTATGGTTCTTACATAAGGAAGTAACTCTAACCAAAGACAATTTAGTTAGAAGAAATTGGCAAGGAAATGAAAAATGTTGTTATTATAGTGAAAATGAAACTATATAACATCTCTTTTTTGATTGCTGGTTTGCTAAGTTTATTTGGAGAGTTGTAGAGATTACTTTTGGTTTCGCTCCTGTTAGTATCTCAAATATGTTTGATGGATGGATACATAATTTTGACAAGAGTATCAAGAACCAAATATTAGTAGGTGCAGGCGCCATGTGCTGGGCCATATGGTTAAGCCGAAATGATGTTATATTTAACAAAACATCTATTTCTACTCCTATGCAGGTGATATACAGAGGTACTCACTGGATAAGGACATGGTCACTATTTCAAAAGGAGGAGAGGCGCCCATCTATGGTGCATGCATGCCGCCCCATGAAGGTAGTTACCATGGATATCTTCGCCAAGCACCGTTGGAAATTTAGCAATAGGTTATGCAATTGATGAACTTTTTGTTAATTTCCTACCATGTGATTGGCTTATTTTTTTGTACCGCCATTTGTTTGGCGTGAGGGTGTGTGCAATGTGGTAGACGGAGTCTACTCATATTGAAAACTGTAATAATAATGCGAAGGCGAGATACATCACATGATGTAGAGGCCGGGACCTTTTCATTTGCTTGATGAAATAGAATTTCCTTTTTCTAAAAAAAAAGTGAGCGTCGTAGAAGAAGGGGGCAGCTCGCCGGCGGTGAAGGGGAACTCGGCAGTGGCTGACCTCCACTCCCACACCGCCTTCTCCGCCAGGAACAGCAGAGCCGAGTGTCGGTCCCTGCGCACACGTCGACGACATCGCCCAAATCAACCAAGAAACACAAAGATATATGAAGAGTCGGGATGGAAAGAGGCCACACATGCAAAAAGTGGTGCGGGAGCATTCGAACAGCCCGGCCGGCAGAACAGTGAACGGTTTACTCCCTGGAGAAGCCGAGTCCAGGAAGATCAGTGAAACTTTACCCTTAGAGACCTCAACCCACAAACCGCCCATGAAGCTACAAGCCCATCAAACATCGTCTTCTACCTCCAAATCAGCACCAGACCAAAATGTTCCCACCTACTGGAACAAATGTTCCAATCTAAAAGAACATTTGTTCTAGGCTATCGGAACAAATGTTCCAGACCAAGAAAAAACGATGTTCCAGGCGAAGAAAGGACATTATATTTTCCAGGCGCGGAGCATGGCTAGACACCGGCAGTTGGGGCGAGGGAAACGTCGCAGGCAAGGGCTTGGGCGCAGCTTTGGGGCAACGGGGCAGCGCGTGGGCGGGGTTTGTGGCTGGGGGGCGCCTGACGCGGCTGCTCTCGGAGACACACGGAGCAGTGACGCTTGGGGGCTCGGTCGGCGTGGCTGCGTACTAGTGCCGCGGGAGAAAGGTCTAAGCATACTATGGAGGAGAAGCTCTACAAACAGGCTGAGTGCTCCTGGTACCCGAGTGGCATATAGGGAATCCCATACACGGTGGGTCGCATGGAACCCTGTAGAGTAATACGGGCCGGGCCAAAACACGAGGAATTAATACAAAAAAAGCGACCAGAAAGCATGTCCCAGAACTGGCGCAGAGTGCGCCCGAGCGATGAGGAGACAACATTCTTTTGTCCTACTAGACTTTACGTACTACCGCATACTGGATCATCCACTAAGTATACATCTCCCACACTTTATAGCTTTTGATGAAATTTTGAGATATAGTTGGAATATTTTGCCACGGCTGCTCTTGCACCGACAAACTAAACATCCATGCATGCATCTAAACTCCCAGGCAACCCAGTCATCAGCTGGACAACCCCTTCTACCACAACCACCTAATTGTTATGCCAGAAAGGCGATTCTTGTCCTATCTCGAATCGATCATGAGCTAGTACCTTTTTTACTCCAACTGAAATGAAGCGACGTACAATTGAACATCCAATCATTATAATACTGGACAACTATGCGGAAATTATGATTGGCGTACATACATGCTGTGTGCTAGGCGCCCTTGCTCGTGAGGGCTCCACATCATATTCTCCTGTAGTTGCTGTATAATAGACTATTTGAAAATATGATCTTTTGTTTGCATCTCTGCTGACCATTTTGCACCGGCTGATCCTGCTGATTGAATCAACAAAGATCATTTCTATTGTGAATATTTTGAAGCTCACATTCAGTACGTAAATTGGTCTATATTGTTGTATCTTCATCGGTTCTTTACTTTTGGGTAATCGGATAATGGTACCAAAATTCAAGCTATACTATGACAACGATCCTTTATGAAAATCTGTTAAAAAAATCCATCAGGTTGTCCTTAATAGTATCCCAAAAACCCTGATAGATTTTACAGGGAAACCATCAGATGCAGAGGCTTTATTATGCTCGAATTGAAAGCTTGCCATTCCAACTTCCTCTCGGTAAGCTCATTAGTAAGAACTTCTTTTTCCAGTTCTGTTACTTGAGGGATGTCATCCTTTTTAGTCTACCTGGACTAAAACTATTATCATTTGATGTAGTAAAAGGACCCTTATAGTACATAGTAATATACTTTTAAACTTCACTATCCCCATTAATTACTTTGTCACCCTCACACAACTAAAAGATTCGTCTTTCTATGTTTACCATTCGCCACAAGCTGAAATTATTTGATGTTTGAGTCACCCTCTAGCAACTGCATGCTTAACCTTAGCTTGTTGGTGCCATTTAATTTTCTCTTCTCTCAACATTTGTGCTAGCTTATTTCGTAGGCACTGTTTTAAACTGAGCTAACTCCCGCCGATTCAAAAGAGTTGTTTGTACCTTTTTCTCTAGCACATTTAGTTTGTATAGAATGTCTTTCTTTTATTTCTTATAAACCCCACTCACATTCATGACCCAGCCCCTTGGAAATTGATGAAAGCTACGTATTTTGATCAGCCATTTCTCCATAGGAGTGTTACCATCATTCTCATTCAGCTATATCTCCTTAACGATTTCACTATCCATCACGTAGCAACCTGTAGCACGCCAACTCGTTTGCAGCCTTGGAGTTGTGTGGTTTCGGCCCATTTGGCCCAGAAGTACTGTGGTTGTAAGAATAATCTCACATTAGTTGTTTTGGGTGAGGGTCAACATATAACTCTTGTTGGTTTCAAGCATAGCACCTCCGGGTTAACCCTTTTACATGAAGCGAGAACAAAAGCGTAAGAAGGGTGCTATTTGCATGCGCGTGTTCGTCCACGTAGAGGCTGAGCGGTAAGTGGTTTTAGATGCAGGGTGTTATATTTGGTATTCAGAGCCGACTCTCGCTGCACGTGCTTATGCGTGTTGTTGCCTGTAAAGGGGGCATGCATGGCCGTTGCATCAAAGAAATATCTTGGGTATCCACTTGTCGTGTATGCGGTGTGCTGTCGGGGCGTCCCTCTTAAGGGGGTGACTGTAACACCCTAACCTGTTTATTTCTTGTAGTTGTGGTTTCGGCTCATGTGGCCCAAAAGTCGTGTGGTTGTGGGAATATTCCCACATTGGTTGTTTAGGTGGGTGTAAGTCAGCATATAACTCTTGTTGGTTCCAAACATAGCACCTTCGGGTTAACCCTTTTACGTGAAGCGAGGACGAATGCGTAAGAAGGTTGCTATGTGCATGCATGTGTTCGTCCCACGTGGGGGCTGGGCGGTAAGCGGTTTTGGATGCAGGGTGTTACACTACCAAACTAATTCATATTTGAATAAAGTTTTTTGGTTACACATTGATGAATTACCAGAATCTAAAAGTCGAGGAGTATGACAAGCTTGGATGCATTGGGGCTACTTGACCACCAGGAGGGAGGGTAATTAACTACAAGTGGTGACTCATGGTTCGTAATGGCTCCTGGAAGTACCTAGCAGGCTGCTAAACATAGTGGATTGTTAGACTAATTAAACAAGGTGTGCTAAAAATTAATGGCTCGGCTAGATAGATTTTTTGAGTCAGAATGCATGACAAGCTTGCCAACGAGATCCACATGAAGCACTACTACAGAACGCCTCAACGGTGACCCATTGTGATACAAATGGATAAACAAAATCCGACTGCAGAAATTCTATGCAGTCAGTTCATATATATTCGGACCTATAGTAGAAGAATGGAGGGAGTAGACGACGGGAGGAGAGAGGGGCTGATGGGTGAGGCCTGCGTCTGCGAGAGTGTGAGAGAGAAGCAGCGGGCGATGTGCTGACCGAATAGGCGGCACAGTTGCGTGGGGAGATCCGAATTTAAGCTGGCCCACTTCTCTCTCCCTCTATATCTCTCTCTCTCTCTCTCGCCAGCCTATTCGTGAAGCGAGAACAAAAGCGTAAGAAGGGTGCTATTTGCATGCGCGTGTTCGTCCACGTAGAGGCTGAGCGGTAAGTGGTTTTAGATGCAGGGTGTTATATTTGGTATTCAGAGCCGACTCTCGCTGCACGTGCTTATGCGTGTTGTTGCCTGTAAAGGGGGCATGCATGGCCGTTGCATCAAAGAAATATCTTGGGTATCCACTTGTCGTGTATGCGGTGTGCTGTCGGGGCGTCCCTCTTAAGGGGGTGACTGTAACACCCTAACCTGTTTATTTCTTGTAGTTGTGGTTTCGGCTCATGTGGCCCAAAAGTCGTGTGGTTGTGGGAATATTCCCACATTGGTTGTTTAGGTGGGTGTAAGTCAGCATATAACTCTTGTTGGTTCCAAACATAGCACCTTCGGGTTAACCCTTTTACGTGAAGCGAGGACGAATGCGTAAGAAGGTTGCTATGTGCATGCATGTGTTCGTCCCACGTGGGGGCTGGGCGGTAAGCGGTTTTGGATGCAGGGTGTTACACTACCAAACTAATTCATATTTGAATAAAGTTTTTTGGTTACACATTGATGAATTACCAGAATCTAAAAGTCGAGGAGTATGACAAGCTTGGATGCATTGGGGCTACTTGACCACCAGGAGGGAGGGTAATTAACTACAAGTGGTGACTCATGGTTCGTAATGGCTCCTGGAAGTACCTAGCAGGCTGCTAAACATAGTGGATTGTTAGTCCAAACAAGGTGCGCTAAAATATGACAAGCTTGGATGCGTTGGGGCTACTTGACCACCAGGAGGGAGGGTAATTAACTGCAAGTGGTGACTGATGGTTCGTAATGACTCCTGGAAGTCTAGCAGGCTGCTAAACATAGTGGATTGTTAGACTAATTAAACAAGGTGTGCTAAAAATTAATGGCTCGGCTAGATAGATTTTTTGAGTCAGAATGCATGACAAGCTTGCCAACGAGATCCACATGAAGCACTACTACAGAACGCCTCAACGGTGACCCATTGTGATACAAATGGATAAACAAAATCCGACTGCAGAAATTCTATGCAGTCAGTTCATATATATTCGGACCTATAGTAGAAGAATGGAGGGAGTAGACGACGGGAGGAGAGAGGGGCTGATGGGTGAGGCCTGCGTCTGCGAGAGTGTGAGAGAGAAGCAGCGGGCGATGTGCTGACCGAATAGGCGGCACAGTTGCGTGGGGAGATCCGAATTTAAGCTGGCCCACTTCTCTCTCCCTCTATATCTCTCTCTCTCTCTCTCGCCAGCCTATTCGGTCACCCAATGCTGCTGCTGATAGGTCAACCGGAAGCTCCATCCTGCATGCCTGGCGAAAGGTACAAGCTTTTCTTCCCCGACTAAAAGAGAATACGTACGTGGCTCGGACAAGCGATATTTTTTCTCCCTCTCCGTCTCCATTACCTTTTTTTTTTGGCAAAACTCTGCCCAAGATTCTCGGGCACACAGGAACTCTTGCCATGTCGACGTTGAGCTTGAGCACTACTTAGTATTACATAGTTGTATAGAAATCTAAAACAAAAGTAGTATAGAAATCTTCTGTGCATTCGAGCTACTACTAGCCTGTGATCGAGCACCTCAAGGAAATAAGAAGCATATTAAATAGAAAATCTCCTGTTTTCCCTTTCATAAATAGGAAATACCAACGTCCCACGATGCCGAATCTGCTGAATAAATCAACCTTGTCCGCTCGCTTATCGTTATTGTAAAACACATCCTAGGTGGTTGGATCTGTATCCGAGCTTTCAAAGAATAAATCAATGTCCAAGTAAGCTTGGGGAAAAGCTTGGGAAACAATCTCAATTGGTTTGTTATCCACCCATCGGAGAAAGCTTAGAAAAAATAAATGTTGATTTCGCATTTTCACCATACAATTCGGAATGGTCCTTAACTTGATCAAACGATACCAATAAGGTCCTGTATGAATCCCCCAGGGCTAAAGTTTAGCCATCTAAAGTATGTTAGATTAGTTCTACGTAATCTGTCGCTAAACTTTAGCTAGAAAACCAAGAATAAATTTCTTACAGTCCCCTTGTCCCATCTGCCTTCTCAACTGGATAAGGTCAGGTGGGGTGCATCCATATCTTTTCCCAATCTTCTAGCTAGCCCTTTAGCACATACTAGGCCGCTCTTAATGAAGTTTCACCCTCATTTAATAGGATGTCATATCAATATGTTTTACGATGCGGTAATGAATTAATGAAGAGAGGTAAAAATTGGGTTTCATCTCGATTAAACTTGGTGTCAAACACATTGAAACTTCCATGCGGGGGGTAGTGGGTATTCATTGTAGTATGCAATCACATACATTGCAATTCATGTGAATAGATGAACTTGTTTAATTCATCAACCCAGACTTATTTCTATGACGCGGGCACTGTTGGAACAGTACATGATGAAACTACCGACTGAGAATGGTCTTAATTACTGCCCTTCAACCTGCTGTACTTTTACATTTTTTGGGGGGGCTTGTCAAAAGTTTTGCCCAGCTATTAGCCTTCCTGTTTGGGTGACCTAGGGGGTGTTCGTTTCATGGGGGTCTAAAATTTAGAGGGGTCTAAACAAAAAAATCTTATCATTTAAAAGTATTAAATAAAGTTTAATTACAAAACTAACTGCAGAACCCCTGGTCTAATTCGAGAGACGAATCTAATGAGGGTAAGTAAGCCGTGGTTAGACGATTGTTACTGTAGCATTATTGTAGCATGACTGTAGCAAAACATAGATTAATTAGACTCATTAGATTCGTCTCGTAAAGATGTACCCATCTGTAAAAAGGTTTTGCCATTAGACTTTATTTAGTACTAGATTCTTTTTGTTTAGAGCCTTCTAAAATTTAGTGCTAAAAGAAACGAACAGACCCCTAGTGCTTTCACCAATTAGCACCGGGGTCCCTGATTCAGATGGGTGATCTCCATTATTATTATCAACAATCTATTGGACAGCAACTTAATTACTAAGAATTTTATGAAATAATCAAGAAAGCCTGCTCTGAAATCTCCATTATTATTAGTGCAATCCAATAGTGTTGACGACAGACATTTCCTGCTTAGAACTCATCATATTATAAAAGTCAGTTTAGTCAAGTCTTCGCTCATGCCATCTGGCCAAGTCATGCAGATTAAAGTCAATAGCGCCAATTCAGATTTACCTAATCTTTCATTGCAAGCTTCCTGCAGTGGAGAGGCCGGCTTTACTTGAATCAGCAAAATGGTTGTTCCCATTTGAAATAGGGAGTTAAGCATTTCTGAATTTGACTGTGGCATGACCCACTCTGTTCCCTTTTCCTCAGTTAATCGCATATTGATTCAAAAGGGAAATAACTTGTTTGTCAATAAGATAATGCCTGAAATTGCATTCATGCATGGCCAGATCTTTATGTTCTTCTACGAGATCAAAGAAGTGTAAGTTGTTGGGTTGATTCTTGAGATTGCTTCTTCCAAACTTGAGATGTGCAATAGTTTTATCGGTAATGAATAAACAAATACTCTCACTTTCACAATCAGCTAGCATCGAATCATGTCTTTCTCAAAATAACGTTCCATAACTGCATAAGTCCAACTGAGACAATGTCAGGTCACCACGCCCGAGGTGACTCCACGGGACACGGCAACAGGGGGGCATGACAATGATGCGTACCGGCACTGCTGCCGACTGGTCGAGCTCCTTCCTGCGTGGCAAAGCATCGAGGATGTTGAATAACGGGAGGAGGACCACGAGTGGATCATTTAGTAGGCATGTCCAGGGTGAAACGGTGAAAACGTTTATTGTGTTGTTTCTCCATGGAAGCTTGTAAGAGATAGCATATATATGATCCCAGCTGCTGAGAAATGACGATATGTAGTGTTGGTTGCTTTTGCAGTTCCCATATACTCTTGTATATTGGTGTTGCTAGAAGATCATCTAAAGGAAAAAATAATCCCTAGTATACACAATCATGCATTGAAACTTGGTTCTTCTGAAATGACACATGATAATTATCTAAAGATCCGATCGATGACCACATGATAGAAAATGCAAAGCAATAATTTATTGCTACTGGCTAGATTGAATTCATGGTCCATAAAAAAATTGTGTTTTCTGCATATTGTCAAATAGACAAAGTATCTCCATGATGTTAAGGAATCACTTCACTTGTTGACTCTTCATTTTTCACTCTCTTAATCAATACTGAAACATTGTCCTTGATGGAAACTGTCTTCATCTCTCATTGATTCTGATGTCCACGCTATCACTTAACAAAACTTTGATTTCATTACATTCATGAAATTAACTCTATATTTATATATGACACTAAAGGGAAAAAATTTAGTCGTAGTTTCTTATAGGGCCGGTTGTAGAAAGTAACTTTTAACATTTTCGAGATTTTTGGAGACATGATTATTATGATTGTTTATCCAATGAAATTTAATCTTCTGAGTTAGATACGACAGTTAATAATCACCTAAAATCATTCTCTAATATAGTACCAATTCAAAAAAGAGTTGTTCACCAACTTTACGTGTGCCTTAGCCTTGTACATCACAAGAAATCACACATGCTCTCGCATTTTCCTGCAGCTAATGATTTTGTGAATCAACACCTCATCGCCGCATGAATCCAACCAAGTCAAGGTCAGTAGGTCACGGTCATCCACACCACAAATGCGACGCGGCAACAATGGATGAAAATTACAGTCCCATTGCAAATCTCTGAGAGTACCATGAAGAGGAGATGATCGATTAAGCACAATGATAATGTGCGCCCAATAACTCCTGCTGATAGGTCGACAGCCGGCAGCTTCCTGCATGTGTGGCGAGGGACGGGCGAAAGGACCATGAGCGCATGATCTATATATGATTCTCATTGAGGAGTCCCTTTCAGCTCTTAGGTAGTGCTTCTCCACTAGCTAGATCAGCGAAAATTAAACAATCTTTTATTTTCCCGGAAAAAAATATGAAAGGATACATAGTGTCACACAGGTACTACGGCCTTGGCATGTCCATGTCGAGCTAGCTAGCTACTAGCCAGTGTGATCGGAGCTCCTGTAGGAAATGATGAGCATTTTACCTAGTTGCAGAGAAATTAAATGTCCATTTCTTCAGCTTTTTTCTTTATTGATAAATAAAACATGCTAATTATGTCGTAGGCAACTACTGTGCATGCCGCACGCGCGGGTTAATAAATTATTCAGCCTTGCTCGATCCCATGTTTCTTGTCTTAAAACACTTATCCATAGTGGTTGCACCTTTATCATCTCAGGTCTCACATGATATGCTCAAACACGTAGTACGTAGATGGACAGAGCCATAGTTTCTTTTCTATGCTCAAACACGTAGTACGTAGATGGACAATCACCTGCTCCTGTAGATTCAAGAAATACATTAAGTAAAGCTTTGCACAACGTTCCATTGCCAATAAGGTGTCGCCTTCATACTAAACTCTAGGGAAATCTGAACCTGCTTCCAGTTCTTTTTGCTCTAGCGGCATAATTGAATATATTTAAAAAACACTGTCAAATCAATCCTTAACGATCCTTGGCGTCATGAAACCATAATGTTTGGCAATGATAATCTTCTTTATTAGTGTGTTTTTTGCTTCGTCAGTGCAGCATTCTTCCGCTCGACAGATGAGGACTGTTATTCTCCGTGTTGTATTTGTTAGCTGTAACTCTCTTTTGAGAGCCAAGGCTGGGTTTAATATAATGATCCCTTTATCTAAAAAAACGTAGTCTCGCATTCAAAATCAGCTGGAGTTGAATCATCTCGCGCTCAAAATAATGCCTCACAACCGCATAAATTCAACCAACCGAGTCAGGTCCCTACACCAGAGGAGATGCGACGCGACAAGATGAGAGTGGGGAGAAAAAAAACCATCTCCCCTTCATTGCCAATCTCTGCGTGTCGGGGACGACAGTGACCACTGCTCCCGGTTGGTGGACTGTGTGGCGAAGTGCCGATGATGCTGAAGGCAGGGAGGAGGACCACGAGCGCATCATGTGTGGTAGGCATGAAACGCCAACGTTGTACTAGACAATTATTTGTGCATGCCGCAAGCGTGCGTCAATTAATCATCAATCAACTCTTGGCCTCTTCCTCCCCCCCTCCACTCCTATAAATAAGTGAATAGTATTAGTCTCCTTGTGTCCAATCAAGTAAGCAACTATGGCCAGCAGCAGCGGCCACTGCTTTCCATGGCTACTAGTCGCACTGGGCGGGCTTATCCTGCTTCCACTAGCACATGGCTCCCCCAACCAGCAGAATGAAGACCGGATCCAGTTGCTGCCGGGGCAGCCAAACGGTGTTACGTTCGACATGTACGGCGGCTACATCACCGTCGACGAGCAGGCCGGCCGTGCACTTTACTACTGGTTCCAAGAGGCCGACCGTGGCACGGCTGACCCGGCCACCGCGCCGCTCGTTCTCTGGCTGAACGGTGGGCCCGGGTGCTCCTCCATCGGAGGGGGCGCGCTTGAGGAGCTTGGCGCGTTTCGCGTGGACACCGACGGAGAGACGCTCTTGCTCAACGAGTACGCATGGAACAAAGGTACACAAAACCGATCGAGACATGTATGACATGAATGGCTTAACTACTTCAGACTGACACACAAGCAAACCTGTCTGAATAAAATGAGCCCAATATTAATCAAAAGAGAAGCGTAACTAGATTTCAAACTAAAAGCATGCATATATCTTTCCTTTTCCTTCAATGGAAAAATTAAGAGTTCGTGAACCTCACATATGGAAGTGTGACGTACGTACATGCAGCGGCAAACATATTGTTCTTAGAGTCCCCGGCCGGTGTGGGGTTCTCTTACAGCAACACCAGCTCCGACCTAGTCGTGGGCGACAATAGAACAGGTCAGTAAAATTATGACATATTTATCACATATTATGTCTTTACAGTTACTATTAATTATTTCTTGCTTTGCAGCCCATGACTCGTACACTTTCCTGGTGAAATGGTTCGAGATATTCGAGCAGTACAAGTACCGCGACTTCTACATTGCCGGAGAGAGCTATGCAGGTCAGTGGTGTTTGTTACTTGTACAAGAATGTGTCGACGAGGTAGAACAGTTTGTGTGAGAGTTTCTGGATGTGCATTGAATTCCAGATGACCATATCCTACTGTAAAAGTGCACGGAAAATGTTATTTTAATTTCTTGGTGTAATTTAATTAATTCACTATAGTTTTTTGGTGTACTCATTCGGCTGATGATTGCCGTTTCATATTTAATTGGCAGGCCACTACGTTCCTCAGCTCTCCCAACTTGTGTACAGGAGAAACCTCGGTGTAGAGAAGCCTGAAATCAACTTTAAAGGTTTCCTGGTAAATATCTGCGCATTGTCCAAACTTAGTTCACACAATAGATTTCACATACCGAACGCATAAATTAATTAATAAGAAATGCACCTTTAATTCCAGGTCGGGAACGGCGTCACCGACGACCGCATTGACACGATCGGCATGCTCGAGTCTTGGTGGCACCACGGCCTCATCTCGGACGAGACGCTGGAGAGTGGGCTGAAGGTTTGCCCGGAGACCTCCTTGACCCACCCTTCGCCGGAGTGCCAGAAGGTCATGGACAAGGCCACCGAGGAGCAAGGCAACATCGACGTCTACAGCATCTACACGCCGCCGTGCGAGAAGGGCACCTCATACGAGCGCAGTCTCAGCCTTAAGAGGAGCCGCCGTCGCGTAAGTTGCAATTCATCTCCAATCCGGCCATCATTTGTTTCTAGCTATCTCAATAACAAATAAACATGATCTTGACGTACGGGTGGTTCAGCCATTGATGCTGCCAGCATACAACCCTTGCACCGCCTTCTACTCGACCCACTACTTGAACATCCCCGAGGTGCAGGACGCCATGCATGCCAACGTCTCCGGCATCATCAAGGACCCATGGGTTATGTGCAAGTCAGTATTAAATATATCGATCGTTCCACACTTCTGACTTCTTTGTTGTACATGTGCTCGTGTTTGGAACGAATTTATTCTCGTGAACAAAACCTACATTTTTAATCCTGCAGCAATCCCATATATGATAACTGGACGACAGACGTCGTTTCCATGCTACCCATCTACGAGGAGCTCATTGGAGCTGGTCTCAAGGTGTGGGTCTTCAGGTAATCAGCTGTCCGCTGGCCTAGTGTTCGTTTCTTGTCACGTTCCCTGTTAGAAAATGCTTGTTTTTTGCATTTGCAGTGGTGACACGGACGCTGCAGTGCCGCTTAGCTCCACCAGGCGCTCTCTTGCTGCTTTGAATCTTCCTGTGAAAACTAGCTGGCACCCCTGGTACATTGTCTCAACTGAGGTCAGTTGTTAAGAACGATCGAAAAAGGAAAATACCCTGATCATATCTCTCAATAAGAGCTTCTTAAATAAATTGGTTCGTCTATGGCCATTTATGCTGTTGTGATAGGTTGGCGGCTGGAGCATGGAGTATGAAGGTCTGACTTTCGTCACCGTCCGCGGTGCTGGGCACGAGGTTCCCCTACACCGTCCGGAGCAAGCGCTCTTCCTGTTCCAGCATTTTCTTCAGGGAGAACCCATGCCGGCCGAGGCCAGTGTCACTTTCGCATTGAATGAAATTGCTCGTAAAAATTAATTAACAGCTGATGCGTATACTGGCCTCTGAAAAATGTTTTACAGGCAAAAAATGAAAGCGTCATCCTTCTTCCCAGTGAGAAGAGTCCCTCCTACTGAGCAGGGGAGCACCTGTTGCGGCGGCTCAAGCTTGAAGACGATGACATTTCCACACGACGATCCTTGATGCAATATTATGTCTCTGCTGCTGATATATATCATATATGTACGTGGACAATAAAACCTGGAGTATCTTGTCTCTTCCGAAGAGATATGAATAATGTACAAACCGCTGGCTTGGAGATGGATATGAATAATGTACAAACCGCTGGCTTGTCGCTGAATATATTGTACAAACCACGAAGCAAAACCGGAAGTAATGAGTTCGCAAGCTTGAAGACGTGGACTGCTCCACACGATGATCCTTATGCTATATAAGTCTCTGCTGCCAACATATCCTATATATACATGGACAATAAACATGGAGTACCTTGTTTCTTCCAAAGAGATATGAATAATGTACAAACGGCTGGCTTCGCAATGAATAATCTTATATTTATTAATTGGAGGCTTCTTTTGAGGCCTCCACGCTAATCGGAAGAAAAGTCCAAGAAATTCTCACAAAAAACCAAAACATCCGGCCGTAGAAATTAAAGTAAGATAAATGATGGCCTTTAGATCTAACATGATCTAAATTACCCATATTTGCCATTATAAAAATTTAGTCAAAAGTACCCATCTCATATATTTCTAAATTACCACCACGCCATTATGAATAATAAAAATAACTAAATTCGGAATTAATAAAATAGGCAACAAATTGTATTTCCTGTGGATTCTTTGTAGTAGGTCCCACAAATTGTGCCATGCAAGCATGCATGCCGTGGGGTCCTTTGCTGGATTCTCAGTTCCGAATGAATATAAATGGGAAAAAAAATACCATGCATACAGGCCATAATGAAAGTTCAGAAACTGTCAAAACCAAACGAGATCTGATTCTATGCAGCTGCCTGTACGTGCAAGGTTTTAATTTTACAATTTTGCATACAAGATTGGAAAACACTATGTAATAGTGACACAAACTTTGGGCTGACAACAAAAAGGTATCGTGTGACGGAAGAATCAGCTATTATGTTAATGAATAAGACTGTGATGATCAAGTGCATCATGTGATCTGTCAAAAGCATTCAAGTTCCAAATTGTTTCAGAAAAACAAATAAATGGATCAAGAAACTAGAAGTCCCTCCAATGAAAACGTTAAAAGTGTCCAGAAAAACTTTTAGTATGATAAAGTGAAAATGCCACCCCTATGTAACTGCAGATGGTGCCATTTTTTTCCATATAAACATCGAGTACACTAAACCCTAAACGGCAAAATAAGTGAATAACTTGATAATTAATCTTAGTCCGTGTACACTCAAAGTTCTTTCAAGTTTACCTGATATTATTTATAGGATCAATAAAGATCTGTATAACAAGTT
Source organism: Eragrostis tef (assembly GCA_000970635.1). NCBI lineage: Eukaryota > Viridiplantae > Streptophyta > Magnoliopsida > Poales > Poaceae > Eragrostis > Eragrostis tef. The sequence continues at coordinate 84,312 of LAPY01000811.1, forward strand.
ATCTACAAATGAGGTGCATGTTTTGATGTTTGCATGGCCTATATATCATGGTTTTGACTCAGAAATTAAATGACAATGCTAATACAATTCAATGAAAATTCAGTTGATATAGATCATCACAGTAATCGTTGACAAAGTGAGAAAACAAGCAGTGAAAGTTTTGTGTATCTTGTCAACCAAGCTTAAAAGGAAGGTCATGGCCAATGCCGAGCATAAATGGGCCGTCTGACAATTAAAGGTGCACTAAGGCAAAAACGCAAGTCTGACAGATTAAAGGTGCACTGACAGCATATCTCTCCACCACTACAGGGTTAGAGGATGGAAGAGAACAGGGTAGAGGAATAGAGGGCAAAACAATGAAGTTCGATAAGTGTGGAAGAAGGCATGATATTTTGTTGAGGATACCAAACAAGAAGAGAAATGCATGCAATGTGTATCCAATGGATGTGGTTAGTAGACTTTTGGAATATTATTTGACTTTATGATCCCATCTAATTTTATCTATAGACCGCACATATATTCTAATTATTATGAACACAAAAGTTAAACGTCAAATATAAAATGTATAAATTCTCATAGTTTAAACCAGGAGGCCACTTCATCTGTCTTCCACCGAGTATTATTAATCGCATGTCTTTTATTTAAAATTCTAGCCCGTGCAAATGCACGGGTTGACAGGCTAGTGTACAAAACTAAAAGCAAAATCAGAAGTAATGAGTTCGCACTTTTTTCTTTTTTTTTGACAAAACTGGAGGGGAGAGTCCCCTACAGGTTATTTATTATAATTAAGAAAAGAAAGGAGTTCAGTACAAAAACCAACAAGAAAAACAAACAACGTAAACTAAAAATACAACTGATCACGGTCTCCATGTTTGTATCCATTCTTGAAAATGATGTCTTATTCTTGCCCTTGCTCTATGATCAACCATGGCAAGCTCTTTGAAGAAGTACTGAATACAGATATCCAAAAGAGAGAGGACACTTTTGCAGTGGTGATAGACACTAGATGTGGCACATGATCTGAAGCATCTCTTGATAGGCCTGAAATTGTTGTACTAGGGAAGTTTGTGGTCTAGTCGCTATTTGTGAATACCCAGTCAAGTTTCTCCAAAAGTGGGTTATGTTGTTTATTACACCAAGTATATGATCTCTCTTGCAATGGTATCTCAATTAGTCCTTGTGCACTTATGGCCTCATTAAACAAAAGCATTTCATTAATATAACCCCCGGGCTTGTTCCCTATCATCAGGCGACCTGAAAAGGTTAAAATCTCCAAGTAATAACCAATTAATGTCCTGAGGCATATCCACATTAATCAACCATTCAGCGAAGGCTACTTTCCTATCAGGTGCACAAGGTCCATATATGTTGCTTAGAATCCACTTGACACCAGAATGTGTGGATGTTAACTCTACTGATATTCCATAATCATTCATGAATGATAGTGAACCAAGAAACTGATTGCTCCTCCATATTATAATACAGCCACCAGAAGCACCAATGGACGGTAATATTGAAAACTGTCAAAGTTTCTTGGGCAGAATTTTTTCAGGTAAGCTGCGTCAAAATGTTCTGTTTTGGTCTCTTGCAAGCATATAATATCACATTGTGCTTCTTTTATTTTGTCTCGTAGGGCATAGACTTGTGCTTGAAACCCTTAGACTTGCATTTAATTCTTGCACTCCTGTGAAGCAAAGATTCTACCAAAATCAACCCTGTTGAATGTTGCTTCGTCTCTGACATTGAGTCCTGCTGGAGGGCTGCAGTATTTATCTTATTATCTGGAGTTACCATGCCTGCTTCATCCTCTTCATCATTTATTTCCATTCCCATCTGAGAGCATTCTTGTAGAAAACACTTTGGGCCCTCGAGCACTGGACATTTGTTGGCAGAAAAAATTGTGTGCAGACTGGCTTTTGTATCATAGAACCAAAAACTTCCCAAGTCTTAGAGATGAGAAAGCCTCTTGCCCAACTGTAATGAGAATGAGACAGCAGTAGAGTAGCAAAAAAAGCCATCCATTCTGATGGGATTGATCAGGGACAGGGAGTGCCCGTTTTGTGACACGCCAAAATTCAAAGCAAAAATCAAAAGGAATAAAAATCACTCCAAATTTAAATTTTTATCCAACTCTTACCTTGCCATGATTTTTAAAAAATAAAGTTCACTAAAATAAATCAAACCTAGTCGAATATCATATTTTTGAAAAAGTAAAACTCATGCTCAAGTGTTTGCCTTCATTTAATAATCTACTAAAATTAGAACCTTTTTGAATTTCCAACAAATAAAATTTAAGTAGGATTAATCCCAAGTGGAATTTCAAAATTTTGATTTTGAACTTGCATAAAACTCACCATATGCATTTCTGATTTTTATTTCTCTTATTTAGAGTGTTTGATTGGTTTTTATCCTCGTTTGAATTTGAAACCCATTCAAATTCGAAAACAAAATTTTTAAACCAAATTCGTAAGTTTCTAAAGCCCCCCTTTGGGCCAAATCCCGTCCTCCCACTTACTGGCCCAGCCCACTCCCTCTCTCCCTTTTCATTTTCAGAATTTTTCTCTATGGGCCAAAACCCCTCACGCGGCACATCTGATCTCTAGCCCACTGCAGCCCACATCCTTTCTCCCTCACTCTCTCACTTACATGCTGGCCCCACACCTTCTTCTACCTCCAGCCGGCGCAAGACCTGCCGTTGCCCATACCGCCCGGTCGCCCCTCCGTCGTCGCGTCTCCTCCAAGCTGCAGAGCCGCCGCGTGAAACACGTGCACTCGCCGCGCCCGCGTAGTCCCGTCCCGTCAAGCACCGGCGCCCATGCCTCCCTTGCAAAATATCTCGCCGGAACCGACCTTTGGCCGAGATATTTCGGCCACGAACCGCCTCACTGTGCTGCACCGCCTCTCTGTTCCGAACCGCCTTCGCTGCCCAGAAAAGGAACCGAACCCTCCTTCTCTCCTCCCCTCTCAAACCGAGCTCCTCTTCTTTCTCTCTCCTCACTCCGGTGAATCTCCGGCGTACTCTCCCGTCGCCGTCGGTCAGTCCCCCTCTTCCCTTTCTCTTCCTGCGGCTTCTTCGTGCCGTACTTAATCTCGGCACGTACACCTTTCCCGCAGCCGCACGCCGTGCGAGGAGATCGACTTCTAGCTCGAGCCGCCGCCGTCTTCTTCCTCGACGCCGGCGTCTTCCCGTCGCTCCCTTTCTCAACCGTGCACACGGTGAGCATCATCCCGCGCTACTCTTCCTCCCTAGCCTATTCTCAGGCCGACACTCTGTCCCCTCCGAGCCAGCATCGAGCAGCCATGGTCGCCGCCCTTCCTCCGCGTCGCAGCGGCCGCTCGCATTGTGCTTGATCCAATTTGACCCCTCAAATGAGTTCGTATTGTCTCGAGGATTTGATTCCCCCACTCTCTGGCTGCCCTCTCCCCTTCCTCCATGCCGATTGGAGCTTCCCTGGCGGATGGGAACCGAGCAGCTTGAACTCCTCTGTATCGATCTCTCTCTCTCTCTCTCTCTCTCTCTCCCGTTCTGTTTCTCTTCTTGGGCCACCAACATGAGCAGCAAACAATAGGCCTTAGCCCATGTACTCCCACGCAGGCCCAAAATCACCCATGAGCTGGCCAGCCTTGGAGCGAGCCCATGAAAATAATTCCACGAATTTATTTCGGATTTAATTCAGAACCAACACTGTAAAATCAATATCTCATGCACCCGAGCATGGTTTCAAAAAACATTTGAGGTGCAAAAACCGCTCGGCCGCGGTTTTGCGGTTTCCGTGAAAATCGTGAAAACCGCGACAAAAACCGTACGAATGAGAAATTTAAAATTTAAACGAATTCGAGACGGAAACCACACGGTTTTGGCGGTTTTCCTCGCGGTTTTCACGGTTTTCGCGGTTTGCAAAGGAAATTCTTCCGCTCAACAGTAAACCATACGGTTTATGGCGCGGTTTTTACGGTTTTCATGCGGTTTTCATAGTTTTTGCGCGATTTTTGAAATTTCAAATTTTCTTAAAATTATAAAAAAAAATCAAATCTTTTCGTCAAAAACCGTTGAACCGTCTAAACTGCTGGGTCGCGGTTTCCACGAAAACCGCGGTTTTTGACGGTTTTGAAAACCCTGCACCCGAGCTCCAAATCACCTCATTCTTTCGCCTAAATTCGTCTAAATTCCATATCTACCCAATCACTTCATATACATAATTCTTGAAGCTCTAAACTAGAGCAAGAAAGCATTTATGCCGTAAATCCCCTCTTTTATAAGAGCTCTTTTATAAGATTTTATTAGACTTATCATTTATTGTTATCTTAATTGCTAGTTGTCCTTAGTCGTTTAATCTTGATATTTTATCTGCAACCATGCATTCATATCATGCATAATCACGTACACGTACCACCATCATCGGCCCAACTCATGACAAATAATTAGTAGTTTAGTCTTAGTAACTAATCAATCTAGCAAATAATCAATAATTAATCACCATAAGCTACTACCTTAATCTATAGGTAAGTAATATGAATATGACACATCATGCACTTGTACACTTGTTGCATTAACCTTTGTATAGGTCACGGCCCATACAAAAGCCTTAATGATGCAAGTGTACCATATACACGTACACACGGTGTCTCTCACCTTTTATATACAAGCATGCACTTGTCATTTTGTATTTAGCGTCTCACAATTACACCAAAAGCCCTAGAATGCGATGCACCACCCCTAATAGCCTTCTTAAAATAACAGTACCTTGTTAAAGTAAAACTTGTTGCATCATACATGATTTGTGTCTTTTGTTCTTCACTGGGTTCCATCGTTTCTTATTGGAGTTAATTGGATTTTATTTGGCTCTTTTTTTATTTCTTTTGCGGTAGGTTTTCTATACGCTAGCTTACGCAAGATTTGAGGAAGAGCCAGAAGAGTTCAAGGACGAGCCAGAGGATACAAGTTTTGAGAAAAGACTTGAAGGCCTCAACTTCGACCAATGTAACACCCACATTTTTCAATTTTATTAAAATGCCAAGAATTAATAAAGCTAGGTCACATAAATAGCCTAGGAAAAATTTTCTTTAATTAAATTATAAAATGTGCACATCATTTTCATGCATCATAAATCACTTCATATATTTTTATGCATTTTTTGCCTTTATTTGGATTAATTATTGCATGGGAAATATTCCTAAATTATTTTATGGAAAATGATTAGAAAAGAGGGAAAGAAATCGAAATAGAAAAGGGAAAAGAATTTCCTAAACCTAACTGGGCCGAAACCCATTTC
>LAPY01000811.1:108082-121252 GCA_000970635.1 Eragrostis tef
GGACGCGCGCTCCGCCATCGCGCGTACGGACGCGGTAACCTCCCCATCAATGAAATCTAGAGGTTCTACATACGACTGGCGATGGGGTGATTTACTAAGAATTTGCAGATTTCCTTGGATTTCTCAATCTACGCAACATGAGCCACCGACGCCGCTGCACCTCGCGTGCCGCCTCCCCGCCGCTGGAGAACGAAGACATCCTTGGCGAGATCCTTCTCCGCTTGCCGCCGCAGCCGTCCTCGCTCCCCCGCGCGTCCCTGGTGTGCAAGCGCTGGCGGCACCTCCTCTCCGACCCGTGGTTCCTCCGCCGCTTCCGCGCGCACCACCGGGAGCCGCCCCTCCTCGGCTTCTTCGAGCTCCACTTCGGCCTTTCCTCCGAACGACCCAAAGACCGCATCGATGTCGCGTTGACTTCCTTGCTAGACCCCCCAGATCGCATCCCTCCACAGCGATTCTCTCTGGAACGCGCCGCTGCCGCCGCGGGCCGGGACGCGGTGTTGCTCGGCTGCCGCCACGGACGTGTCCTCCTCGTCAACACGCCGTACGCTGGCAGCTTCGGCGTGTTCGTATGCGATCCTGTCACGGGAGGCCATATCCGACTCACCGCCCCGCCGGAGTTCACCAGCTCGTTCGTCAATGGGGCGGTGCTCTGCATGCCGCCGACACCGACCGGGGACACGTGCACGGCGCCTGCCATCGAAGCCCCTTCAAGGTAGTCCTGGTGTCCATGTCCACAGGCGATTGTCCTCCTCGCCCAATTGCCTGTGTCTACTCCTCGGAGACCGGCACCTGGGGAAACATCATCCGGGATGACCCGTGTCGCATCATTGATTTCACTGGCCCCATCGTCCTTATTGCCAACGCCCTCTACTGGATGATTTCTTTTGGAGGTCGAGAGGATGAGGATGGTTATTGCATACCCGAGCCTGACGGCATACTCGAGTTCGATATGGAGAGGCGGAGCCTAACTGTTATGAAGGGTCCTCCGATGGAACCTAGGAACAGTCTGCAAATCGTCAAGACAACTGATGGTGCTGTTGGCCTCGCTGCATTGGCTTACCCGATGATCTTGCAGATATGGCATAGGAATGTCAGCAGTCATGGTGTTGCAACATGGGTGCTTTTTCAGACGTTTGACCTGAACAATATCCTTGTGCTTCACGAGCAGTATAGGGGGCCATTGCAAAGAAGGAGAGAACATATATTGGGATATGTTGAGGATGAGGATTTAATTTTTGTATGTGTACACTCAAGTTTGTTCACAGTGCAACTGAAGTCGCTACAAGCCAAGAGGCATCATGAAAGGATTGAAAGAATGTATCTTAGTATTTGCCATCCGTTCAAGAGTTTCTACAATACAGGTGATTCTCTCGTCCCAGCTGGTCCTTCCAACAGTAGGAGAAACCAGTTTCCTATATTTTAGTATCGTAGTGGAATGGCTTTATTGTTCTTCATAAGCATCAATAGCAGCTCAAAATTAGCGCTCCTTTTTTTTTTGCTATGTTGATGGTCTGATAGCCATGCTGTTTTCATGTCATTGTTGAATATTCAATCTGCTCTTCATCACAACTCAATTGTTACATTTCAAACCTGAAAGGCGATTTCATTATGTTTTTGGTACTTTACCATTTTTTGATCTTGCTATCAAATTAACTTCACGAAAACTGCGTCCACTGAATACATATCTTTTTGGGTGATCCAGTTTTCAGTTTTTCACCAGTTCTACTGCAAGTGGGTAGCCCATGAACACAAATAATAAACTGAATCCTGTCTCTAAGTAGATTGTTTTATCGACAGCTTGGTACAGTTTATGAGTTTCCGCTTGTCCCAGTTGCTATTTGACATGGCCTCATATATTTGTAGATAATGTCTCATTTTTCATAAGAGCTGATTATTCATTACGACTACTATGGTAGATATTGTTATTTTTTTTGCATATTACAATTGCCGGCTTCAATAATTTGTTTTTTCAAGTAATATTTGTCGGTTGATCTCTATAATTGACTACAACAGTTACCTATTATATTCATTTCCCTTTTCTTCAGAACTGTTCTTAGTCTTCTGTTCAAAAGTAACTGTTTGTAATGGACCTTCTGAAAATCAATATTCCTCAGGCACAGCCAATGCAGGTAGATGTGATGGAGACGAATAGCTGCATGATTCATAAGATGGACGTGAAGACACTGCTACCGGATTGCCCCCGGGAGGGACCATGTGGCTGAGTAGCTTCTGCCAGAGGAGCGTGTTCGAGCTCGGCGTCGTGTCCCCGGCGACGTGCTCCGCATAGACATTGAAGAGGGGCTCGCGTGACCCCCTGGTGTGTATAGGAACCGACCGTCATACCTGCAACTATCCTTATAAGATGTACATGAATCTCGAAGATGAAGAAACCTTCTAATCTAGCTTCTTTATGTAACACCCCAATTTTTAAAGCAAAAATTAAAAGGAATAAAAATCACTCTAAATTTAATTTTTTCTCCAACTCTTACTTGACATGATTTTTCAAAACAAAATTCACTAAATAAATCAAACCTAGTTTGAATACGATTTTTTTAAAAATGTAAAACATGTGCTCAAGTGTTCGCCTTCATTTAAAAATCAACTAAAAATTTGAACCTTTCAAGTTTCAACAAATAAAATTAAAGTAGGATTAAATCCCAAGTTGACTTTCAAATATTTTTGAATTTAATCTTGCATAAACTTCACCATATGCATTTCTGGATTTTACTGTAATTATTTTGAGTGCTTGGTTGGTTTTAGTTTTTTTTTTTGAATTTGAAATCCTTTCAAATTCAAACACAGAAAAGATTAAACCTAGTTCTAACTTCTTAACTCCCTCTGGCCAAATCCTAATCCTTTCCCCCTTCCGGCCCAACTCGCTCCTTTTCTCTCTCTTTCTTTACCCATGCCAGCTCCTAGGCCCAGCAGCAGCCCAGTTGGCATGCTTCCCCTCTCCTCTCCAACCGACAAGTGGGACCCTCCTGTCATCCTCTTTCTCTGACCTCTCCGCGGGATTTCCGCTGCGACCCATACCGCCGATGCTCACCGACCTCACCCACCGCCATACTGTGACACGCCGCCATACTGTGCTGAACCGACTTTGCCGCCGATCAAAGGTGCTCTCCCCTTCCTTCTCCTCTCCGCTATGCCACACCAGCTCCTCCTCGTCCAAGCTTTGCCTCTCTCTCTCTCTCTCTCTCTCTCTCTCTCTCTCTCGTCTCTCCGACGAGCAGTTCGACAGCCTCTTCCGTGCCGTTGGCCAGTCCCCCACTCCCCTTTCTAGTCCTACATCTTCTTTGTGCCGCGCATAACCCCGACATGCCCTCCTTTCCTGCCGCCGCACGCCTCGCTATTGTCCATTGTCTCAACCCTAGTCCACAAGCTTGTGGACTCGGTCCATGTTCTTTTCAATTCAAAATCACTCCTAAAATCCCTGGAAATCCCCAGCCCTTATATTTTTACAAATAAGATCCTGATTTTTTTAGTAATCCTATTTAGGTCTTGATTTTTTTAATGCAAAAAATGGCTGAACGGACCCGGCCGTGCCATGCTACACGGGCCACATAGTGGGCTAAACGGGCCAGCCGCTAAATGGACCGTGCCGGCGCGGCAGGCTTGCGCCTAGGCCCAAGCACGACCCTAGGCGGGCTTCGGCCTGTGCTCTGATTGGGCCAAAATTAGTGGGCCGCGGACTGGCCCTTTTAGCATGGCCCATATGGCCAGCTATACGAGAACCTTTCTGTAATTACACAGAAGTCCTTTTACTTTCTTTAATTACACAGAAGCACGACTCCGTTTTGAGCGGTTCTTGCGCTTATGCGTTCATGGAAACACGTAGTAACCTTTGGTACTATTCTTGGAGCCTCACATCTGATCTAAAAACCAATAATACCCAAAATCTCCCTCTCGCTAGTTATATCTTTTCTCAGCATCTTAATCAAGTCCGACACATAGTATCCCTTCTTTACCGCAGCACATTTCCATTGCTAACCTCATCAACCCACATCCTTTCGAATGTTGCCACTGACCTTTATCTAGCCCTATTGGTTCATCAATCCCTATATGGGGTCTTCTGTTGGATCTTATTTGGCTCTTTTTGATTTTTATTTTATTCTCCGATACATAGTGTTTTCATGTGCTAGCTTACGCAAGGTCCGAGGAATAGCCAAAAGAATTAAATTAAGAAAGATCCAGAAGAATCCAAGCTCAAGGACAAGTCAAAAGACACAAGCTTCGAGGAAGCATTTGAACACACTGACTTCGATAGAAGAGTAGACTCTAAGATTAGGAAATCGTTTATCAGGCAAGCTCTACTTCTCCTTGATCATGATTGAACCTACTGTTTTCGCAATGCACCTATAGAGTCGTTTATCAGGCAAGCTCTACTTCTCCTTGATCATGATTGAACCTATTGTTTTCGCAATGCACCTATAGAGCCTACTCCCGTACCATGCATTACTTGTTATTTTTACTGATTGTGTAGTTATAGTCCTACTTTCTTATTGGTATTGATGCCACTTACATAGGCATTAATACCTGAATCCTTGTTTATCCTTGATTACCCATCACCTTGATAACCCTAGAACAACTCCACCATTTCTATGATGTCACATTTACCTTGTTACTAGAATGCTTAGGATCTCTCATAATGTTTCTACATTGCCACACCTATCACATGTTTTTGCAAATGTGTTAAATGAGTTTGCTGGTGTGTGTGATACTTTGAGTTGAGAGTAGCACAAGTATGATCGGTGATGATGATGGAGATGATGATGAGATGGGTTGGACTGCGGGCAAGGCCACTAGTAATGAAATATTGATCGTGTGATAGCCTACTAGTGTGGGATGTGGTGTTTTCCCTGCCATATATGGATCGGTTCTCTCGACCGTTAAACCTCATGTATTTTCATACAACCACAGAACCTGTTTATGAGTGGGACTTGCCATATCTTCTTGGTACTCTTGCAATTCCTCTTGAAGGCTGGTAGAGGCAACAAAAACTCAGAAAAAGGATTCGAGCAATGTACATGTTATCCGGCTCGCAAAACCCGCTATTAGTTGCGGTAGTGCCGCATGTCCTGATATTTGTTACAGGATCCTGTTATGTGTTACAGGAGCACGATGTATCCTGTCTTTATTACAGGCATATTGTGCCAGCATGTGAACTTTCAAGTCACAAGCCTCTGAGTGTGATTTCGTGGTGGACTTGTGAGTTTATTCGGAGAAGATGGATTAAGCGTTATGTACCCTCTTACAAAGGGTGTGTGGCCCGTGGGAAAAGTTGTACAACCTCTGCAGAGCGTAAAATTCATTCGCATGAACGTTGTCAGGCATATAACACATTATGGTTGCGCTCCTTGAGATTAGCCACCTCTTTGTTTTCTTGGCATGTGAGTGGGTTGTACTCAACCGTGTTTTGGAAGTGTTGGCATGGATGCCGGGTCGGTATGGCCATGGAGGTCAGAAGGCCCAACTAAAACTTCTGAACTGGTGGGAAAGCTTTATACTCCCCCAGAGCCAACCAACGGTGATTGGCATGAGCTCTGAGCTCTTGGAAAAGTTCCTGGCGGGAAATGCTAGCGTGTTGCTCAGTCTAGCCATATTGCATTTGGGCACAAGGTAATTAGCAGCTGATACTAGACTATTAACCAACAGTCAATGCAACTGCACGGGTGCCCAAAACCAGCACGCAGACACATTCTTGGGTGCTTCTTTCGTACCTTCTCATGTCCAAGAAGTTGCACGCAAGATATTTTTCTCTGCTTGATCAGTGTGACCCAGTAAACTTCTTGTAAACAATTAATTTGATTGGATCATATCTTGCTTTAGAGGGTGTTTTGTTGTAAAGTGTAGTTTCATATTTCTGCATGCAAGGTGCACTACTTGTTGATTTGAGTGATGAGGTGGTAGTTTGTTCAGATTCAAAGTGCTACTGATTTAAACATTCCCATGTTTTTCCTATGGTGTTGCCAAAGGGCTTCTCTTCTGAATTCCTGGTTTTTCGATTCCTATAGGATTCAAGAAGCGCATCACCTCAAATCCTGTGTTTTTTCTATTCCTATGTTTTTCCTATCCTGCGTTCCAAAGGAGGCCTAAAATATTCACAATCAACTCTCTGTTTTTATCTGTGAATCATTGACTTGCTTTAGTGAACCCTGCATAAAGATAGTTTTTTACAAAAAAGCCGTACAACCTCTTCCTTGCTAAGACCAAATATGGATGTACTTATATCCTTGTGTAGTGTAGGTCTTGCTCAGTACCTTATGTACTCACTTTTTTATAATTGTTGGTTTAGTAAGCGAAGACTTTGTACGAGACGACGATGATTTGGTTTTCGGTTCTACTTCTCAAGTTTGCTTGTGGTTGGGGCCATGGATTCCGCTGTTTGCTTCACCGTTAGTTAGTCGGATGGACTTGATTATTATAAATCCTTGTTGTACCGCTGCCAAGGGTATTATATCATGTATTATACTTATTTTCCTATTCAAAGTATGCTTTTGGTTACCATATTTGTGTTCTTGTACGTATCAGCTACAGATCGAGGGACTGATACATGATGCACAATATATTACAGAAATGGGGTATGACACTTTACAACATTTTTTTAGCGCTTCTTTAAGACATTTGCAATTTCCAAAAGAGTGAAGTGCATGGCTAGTCTCTAAACTTGATGTGCTGTCCCCGTATTTTCAAAATGCATACTAATGGTCCTTAAACTTGTCATATTGTATCACTTTTGTCATTTTTGTCCAATCAGGTCTTGAACCTCTACCGTTGTGTCATTTTGGTCCAATCAGATTTTGAACCTCTACGGACGTTGACATGGCAATGTCATAAGTCTTGCACTAAACAAAGGCATGGCTTGACAAGGGAAACTCAAACTTTGTATTAGATTAGCTTGGAGAGTCTATTCTAGAAGCTCACAGCTAGGTTCCTGCCGAGCGTGCTCCACGTAGCGGGCATGACGGGTCAACCGTGCAACTCTGGCATCACGACGCATGAAGAAAATGACATGGAAGCAAGGCGAGAGTGACATGCGAGTTTAACCTTGCGATGATAGGTCTAGACATGGTCTTAGTTATTGTTGGGGATTGTTAAAAGAGGGAATTTTGAATCTAATTGGATTTCTTCTTGTAGTTATAGCGAAAATTGATGATAAAATTGATAGTAATGTGGTTGGCTGAAATGGCGGAGGCAAAGTTTTGGCCAAGGTCTTGCATTTCCATGTCGGACCTCTGTTGGTTTGCCATGTCAGCACTTAGAGTAAGTTTAGGGACCAAAATGACATTGCTTGGACAAGTTTCAGGACCATTAGTCTCCTTTTAAAAGTACATGGACCAAAGTGACACAACAGGATAAACTTAGGTACCATTAGTCTGCATTTTGAAAATACAAAGGCACAAATAACACAGCGGGACAAGTTTAAGAACCGACCATGCACTTCACTCTTTCACTTCACTCTTTCAAAAATGACGTATTCGATCATTGCTTTTTTGTCTGGTCTTGCCCGTGAAAGGCCACACAATCCTAGTTTGTGTACCTCCATATGCACCTGGTGCATTGCTACCTCTTTGCCCCTCAAACTAACAAACCGAAATAAAACAAAGGTATATTATTGTTCATTTATTCAGGACACAGTCGTGGAGTACAGAGATAGGCATCGCCAAGCTTTCATATATACTCTGTCCTAGTATCGGAGACCACAGAAAAGACTAGAGTCAATTTTTTTTTTTTGTTGGACAGACCGTTAGCCAAGTACTAATAATCCAACCAGCAACTATGCGGAAAGGAAAATGAAGAAAGATTTATAGATCTAATGCTGGGCTTGAGAGGCACTGGGAATTCAATCTGGACTCTTGGCTTCGTTGGCACATGGAGTTCTCTCCACGATCCTTGGACAACACTGCAGATTCGTAGTGTGAGAAGAAAAACGAGAGCAGATTGAAAGCAACTGCAGTTAGAGCTGCAGTTAGAGTCAAGAAGAAGGGAACCTGATGGCGGCACATGGCTCCAGAGTACTGAGCACGTGAGGGTTAGTCAAGACGGAAAGAGAAATGTTGACTGGTGTTAAAATTGCAAAGATACTAGTCACTATTTCTCATGTACAAAATAACATGAGATTAGCATAAGAGAACTGCTCCGGTGGAGCTTTTTCAAAAACCGGCACGAATCCCAAAGCAGCCAGGCTAATTAATAAATGTTTTTTTACTAATCCCCGTACCCGCGCTGCCCGGACTTGACCCGATCCAAACACAGATCAAATTGCGATTGATATCCGCGAGTCGTCAACTTCCTCCATTCCCCGCTCCTCTATTCGTTCCATCGACTCTCCTGCTACGAGTTCCAATCAGGCAATCAACCGGCGCTGCCTCGAACCAATCACCCGGCGGTGGCGCGCTACATCCCTGGCACCGCCGCTCTCCAATCACCCGACCTTTGACGTTCGTACGCTCCATCACCCGACGACAGTGCGATCCATTCTTCCGTTGATAACACACTCCATTGATCTGCGTTGCGTCCTCCTGCTTGCCTCCGCAGCATCTCCAAAACTGCAGCTCGATCCCCATTGCAATTGCAACAGTCTCGTCCGTTTGCCGTAGCCTTGTGGTGTAAATGAAGAAACGTTAAGGAGGAGGCTGATTTGTTCAAGGAACGTTTCTTCCATGTAATATTAGCCCGGGCCAACATGGATTCTGACGCCGCACCCGACCTTTGACGTTCGTACGATCCATCACCCGACGACAGTGCGATCCATTCTTCCGTTGATAACACACTCCATTGATCTGCGTTGCGTCCTCCTGCTTGCCTCCGCAGCATCTCCAAAACTGCAGCTCGATCCCCATTGCAATTGCAACAGTCTCGTCCGTTTGCCGTAGCCTTTGTGGTGCAAATGAAGAAACGTTAAGGAGGAGGCTGATTTGTTCAAGGAACGTTTCTTCCATGTAATATTAGCCCGGACCAACATGGATTCTGACGCCGCGGTGAATGGAATAGAGGAACAGAGGAAGACGATGACGACTCGCGATTTTGCCGTTGTTTGACCCAAGTCGTTATTGATTAGGGTTGCGGATCGGGTTTGGGCCATGCGGGTATAAGATTATCAAAATAAAAAGCGTTTATTAATAAGTTTGGCTGCTTTAAGATTTGTGCCACTTATGAAAAAAGCTCCACCGGAGCAGTTCCCTTAAATGTGAGGGGTATATTATCTTCTCACCACACATCTGCAAGTTGTAAAACAAAAATGAGCAAGTAACATGGGGTAAGTAAGCATAATGGGGAAACATAATCTAGCATGACCCATGACATATCATTGAATTCACTGCCCCCAGCGTCCTAGCTTATTTCCCCCGCCCTATACAGTCTACTGGCTGATTTCTTTTGTAAATCAAGAGGATAGGAATGATTACATGCCCGAGCCCGATGGCATACTTGAGTTCCATATGGAGGCGGGGAGCCAAACAGTTACCAAGGGTCTTCTCATAGAACTTGGGAATAGTCCGCAAATCGTGAAGACAATTGATGGTGCGGCTGGCCTCGCTACATTGTCTTACCTTTATGATCGTGCAGACATGGCATAGGAATGTCAACAGTCATGGTGTTGCTACATGGGTGCTTTTCAAGACATTCGACCTAAACAATATAAATATGCTCCATGAACAGGATAGCTGGCCAATGCCAAGAAGGAGAAAACATAGACTGATATATGTTGAGGATGAGAACGTAATTCTTATATGTGTACTCCAGTTTGCTCGCGGTGCAACTCAAGTCAGAGAGCCATTATGAAAGGATTGAAAGAACTTAATTAGTATTTGCCATCCTTTCAAGAGTTTTTACACTGCAGGTGAATCCCTCGTCCTCGGTGCTTCCAATTGTAGGAGAAACCTAACTATTTTGTTTTCTGTGCATGGTGTGCTGGAATAGTGGAATGGATTTGTTGTTCTTCATAAGATTCAATAACAACTCAAACTTAGTGTTACTTATTATTTTATTTTTGCTAAGATAGATGGTCTCATAGCCATGCTATTTTCATGTCATGGCTATGAGCTTCACCAGCATGTCTATTTTTACAAGGTGTTATATTACAGTGCTTGCTGGGTACTGGAGATAACATTGTTAAGCAGAGTGACATCAAAAGATCATGGACTAAGCCACCCACATGTGTTTTATCCACCAGATCATTGTTAGGAGCAATGCCATGTCTGTGGATCTAGGATGATTCTAGAACAGAACTTTTTGCGTTTGTCAAACGTCTTGTTTTAGTGTCTAGATTTACTTTCTCCACTGTCAGGATAATTTGGAACTTTTAGAATGCGTGCGACGACTATAGTCCAGTAGTCGTTGGAGTTCTATCATGCACGACGTAGACAGCCAAGAAATTGTGGCCCAACACAATCGAAGTCCACAACAAGTCAAAAGCAGTGATGGACATGATGTTGGTATAAAATTGAGAAGAGCGAGCAAATACCACAATCATTGGTACCGCGCATATACTGTGGTGAGCTGCGAGCAAGGAAAACAAGAGCCGGCCGCCGAAAACGCCCAAGGAGACCAGAATGGCGAGCAAGGACAGCCCTGTCGTGAGGACCGGCTTCGACGTCCCTCCTGACATCCACATCCAAATGGATGTCCACAGCGCCAACAAGACATTGCTCAAGAGCGAAGCCCTCTACCAGGTGACACTGACAGACTGACAGCTCTTGTCATTTTTCTTTCGTTTTCTCCTTCACTGTCTCTTTTGGCCCATTGTAATTAACGCTGTTGCCCTCGCAGTACATCCTGGACACCACGGTGCTGCCTAACGAACCGGACTGCATGCGCGAGCTGCGCCTCCTCACCGACCAGCACAAGCTGTACGTCATGGTTCACGGCTTATTCATAGCATGGTAAATTAATGCCCGAAATACATACTTAGGGATGCTGGTGAAGCTCACGGGCGCACATGTCCGTGCAGGAGGTTCATGGCGTCGTCGCCGGACGAGGCGCAGCTGCTGGGGATGCTGGTCAAGCTGACCGGCGCCAAGAACACAATCGAGGTCGGCGTGTACACCGGCCACTCTCTGCTCGCCACGGCTCTCGCCCTGCCTGACGACGGCAAGATCGTTGCCATCGATACCAACCGCGACGACTACGACCGCATCGGCCGCCCTTTCGTCGAGAAGGCCGGCGTCAACCACAAAGTGGATTTCCGCGAGGGCAAGGGGCTGGAACGCCTCGACGAGCTGCTCGCTGACGAGGGGAACCTTGGGAGGTTCGACATGGCGTTTGTGGACGCCGACAAGCCCAACTACGTGAGGTACCACGAGCAGCTCCTCCGGCTCGTCCGCGCCGGCGGCATCATCGTGTACGACAACACGCTCTGGGGTGGCGCGGTGGCGCTGCCCGACGACGCGCCGATGACGGACTTCGACCGCTGGATCAGCACCGCCATCAAGGACCTCAATGCCAGGCTCGCTGCCGACTCCCGCGTCAAGGTGTGCCAGCTCGCCGTCGCTGATGGAGTTACCATCTGCCGCCGCGTCGTGTGAGCGACTGGCACGCTAGATGGATAAATTATGCGGGAGCGGCTTTTCGCCTTTTGTTTCCCTCAATCTACTGCTAATAGTTCAGTGTATGGGAAGTTGGAATAAGATTTTCGCGAGTCGAGACTTTGGGTGCGACATGGTACGGACATTATAGATGTAAAACTAGTATGGTGACCCGCAAATTTAGGCGGCTAATAATGTTATATATTTTATGCCTCGTCAATTAGTATGTTTTTTTTTAATGTCACCGGGGGAGAGCATCCCCACCTGAATTGTATTCAAAGTATGGTAGACCACAGATCAACGGCCTCGTTTTTTAGGGAAACGAGGCAAAAACCCCACAGTGCTCGGTTAATTATGGAAAACCGGACAAAGACCGTGATAACTACCTAGCTAAACTAGGTCTACACCAGCAAGCCCTAGCATAAGGGCAATTATGGCTTATAGCCACTAAAGAAGAAAACAACAAACCCCAGCTCAAGGGTGAAATTGTGGCCTAAAACCACTGATAACAACACCATGTCTAAACACCAAAGAAAATACGTGAGCTACTCCAAGGCAATGCCTCCAACAAGGTCACGACGTCAAGAACGCCGTTATTGCCCAATCTAGCGACAAGCTAAGTCAAGGTTTTCACCTGGAGTATCCAGAGTTGGCAATGCAAGGACACCTTGACAACGCTTCCAAGGAAGAAAATGGCGCTTCAAGCGTCATCGTTGCAGGAGCCTTTCGCCCGGTGCCCTGCACAAGGTAGCTCGAAAGCTACCAAACCAAGCATCACAGAAGGACTGGCAACCACTGCGGGACACAGCTTGGTTCCGGCAGCTCATGTGCCCCCAGGGTGACCGCCTTGGATGAGCAGTCATGCGTCACCGACGGCATTAGCTCCTCTGCCTGCACCATCGCCACCACAAGCCAGACACGCAACCGGCCAAGGTGCTATGGAAGCTTGAGAAGCTGCCGCCGCCACCCGGGCTGCAGCCGCTTGACGCGCGCCGCCGCCCCCTGTCGTGGAGGGCCGCAGACCCGGCCGCGCGCCGCCCCTCCCTTCACATGCGTAGTCGTCGACGCCGGATGAGTCCGTAGACCCGCGCAGCCGACGTGGCTGCCGGGCCTCTTCGTCGGCGGCCAACGCGGTCGGCATCTCAGCCTCGGGCATGTAGTTGCCCTTCACAAGCTTGGATGGTGCTCCACCTCCGCATCAAGCCCGCCGCCGTCTCTGAGCGAGGACGAGCTACCTCCGCCGACGCCGGATCCGGCCGTGAAGGCCGCGGATCCAGCCTCGCCCTCGCCGGATCCGGTTGCGGAGACCACGGATCCGCCGCGGAACGGCTACGCCATGAACCCCCACGAGCTCGGAGGAGGGCCCACCTCGGACGGGGAGGGGGGGGGGGTCCGGCCATGCTGACGCCGGATCTGGCCGCACTGACGCCGGATTTTGGTGCGACGGCCTTGTTTCACCGCGCGCCTTCGACGGCACGAATCTCCCCAAAAACTCGGCGAGAGAGTTTGCAGGGACCGCCTCGTTGCCGCCGTCCCGGCTTGCCGTCCAGGTTGTGCCGGCGTCTCGTTCAGGCGGCAGCGCGGCTGGAGAGGGGAGGGGAAGGTGGCGGCGGAGCTAGGGTTGAGTCGCCGCCCGAGTCGCCCG
>LAPY01000811.1:139188-151597 GCA_000970635.1 Eragrostis tef
CATCTGGGCGCAGTGCAAGCTCTTCGACGCCGGCAAGACGAAGCAGGTGGAGCCGGTCCTGGACCCGTCGAAATCCTCCACGTTCCAGGTCGTGCCCTGCGGCGACGAGCTGTGCCGGGGCGGGCAGTTCACCAACTGCACGGGGAACAAGTGCATGTACAGCGCCCTCTACGCCAACCTGGTCTTGGACGGCGTGTTCGCCAGCGACACGTTCACCTTCGGCGTCGACCACGGCAGCGTCGACGCCCCGCTAGGCTTCGGCTGCGGCACCCTTCGCCGGCGACGGCCTCGCCGGAGCATCGGGCATCATGAGCCTCTCCTGGAGCAATTTATCTGTAATCACGCAGCTGAACGTGCCGAGATTCTCCTACTGCTTCTCCCGTTTCGGCGAGGGGAAGAAGAGCCCTCTCCTGTTCGGGACAACGGCCAACCTGCAGAAGTACAAGACCACGGGTCCCATCCAGTCCGTGCCGTTGATCAAGAACCCGTGGAACGACGTCTTCTACTACGTGCCAATGGTGGGGATATCCTTCGGCGCCAAGAAGCTCGACGTGCCCGTGGAGAGCCTGGTCCTCAACCCGGACGGCAGCGGCGGCACGGTCATCGACTCGGGTAGCACGCTGTCGTACCTCGTGAAACCGGCGTTCGAGGAGCTGAAGAAGGTGGTGACGGAGACGGTGAAGCTACCCGTGGCGAAGCACATGGTCAAGGAGTACCAGCTCTGCTTCGAGCTTTCCCGCGGCACGACCATGGAGAAGGTGGAGGTGCCGCCGCTTCGGCTGCACTTCGAGGGCGGCGCGGAGATGACCGTGCCGAGGGAGAACTACTTCCAGGAGCCCGGCCCCGGGCTCATGTGCCTCGCCGTGGGGGTGTCGCCGATCATGTTCTTCCCCAACATGATCAGCAACGTCATGCAGCAGAACATGCACATGCTCTTCGATGTGCGGAACAGCAAGCTATTCTTCGCGCCGACGGAATGTGACAAGCTCTGAGCATTCATTTGCGGAAGTAGTTTTTTTTTACAGTAGAATTATTCAATAATTCTCTATTCATACGGCCTGGAACCATGCATGTTCCGATAAATGCATGAGTACATTTCGGTGGCCTTATTATGTAAAAGTTGTACAGGTTTACACAACCCATGGTGCATCTTTTGCATGCACTCCAAAGTAAAAAACTAGTGTGAGTGTAGGCTGCACTGGCTGAAAATGGTTATTGAAACAGACATACTTATTTGGTTTGTAATATATATGCGATACCGATCTGCTAAATTTTGCCTGGGCAAAATATGTCTCACCCGATTTTTTATCTAATCTAGCCTCTCTTAGCGCATGAATTCTTTTTTACCACTACCATACAAGTGTCATACCAGTTACTGTTAGAGTGTTAGTTTGCAATAGAACTGCATGTAGTCTATGCAGAAATTACACTGATTCGAATTGCACATGATGGTGATATACGTAATAAATTTTGACTCTTAGACATCATCACCTCGAGCTATATTTGTCTCTTAGACTCTTAGACAAACTCACACAAATATTTTTGGTTGTTGTGATTATGCAAAACTGAGAATACTTTTTATGGATGTTCTAGAACAATTTGTGTAGACATGCAACAGTATAAAGAATGTGAATAACTGACGAAAGATATTTTCCAGGATAAAATAAATTTTAGAAAATAGATTAAAGAAAAAACAGTATTCTAGATTGGGAAATTCTTAGCGTAAGTTACTTGAACGTTACCCACTTGGCAACACAGTAGTGGTTGTGCAGTTCGAGTAACCAAAAAAAGAGCTAGCTAATAGCAAGAGGACAATAGATGTTCCTATGACTTATATTTGTGCTAATGCAGTTCGCATGTATATCAAAGATCATGCATATGTCATACTATCGAATTTATCATGGCTCACACAACCACTCAAATCATACCATTGTCTAGAAAATGGCTGGAACTTTCGCCCAAATTATCTTAGAAAATGATAACCAAATTACAAAAATTGGATTAGTAACTTGATGTTTTTTGCCTCCTCAGTATATAAGAGATGTCAAACAAATTAACCAATATTATTTTATTTTAAGTTACAAGTTAATAATGAAGCTCGTGGTGTCACTACTGGAGTCGACGAGTTTCCCTAGCACTTTTCGTTTTCCCTAGAGGATTTTTGAAGTACCGCAGGGAAAGAAAATCTCCCTAGAATTGCTTTCAAAACCGTAGGGAAATAGGATATTTCCCTAGATTTGCATTTAAAATCGTAGAGAACTAGGACATGTCCCTAGAATTCTACCTGGTTCGTAGGGAAATGAAAAGCCTGGGCACTTAAAACAGCTTTGTTTTTTTTTTCTCTCGTTCTCTCTCTCTCACCAAACCTGCTGCATCCATCTTCTTTCTCTCTCTTTCTTCTGCCGCATCCAATCCATCTCATCCCCTCCTATCGATCTCCTCCGCTCCCATCGATCCTGTGGACTTCCACGACGAGGCTCCGCGCGCCGGGCATGACGCAGCAAGCAGCTCCATCCGCCTTCCATTCTCGGTCAGCGAAGGAAGAGCAGCTACACGGGATCCATGGCTCCGTCTGGCTTTTGTTGTGATTTCTCCCAGTTTTTATCCCACCAAAAATCTCGTAGGATTCCTTTGCTATTCTTGCTAGATTCACTTTGGTTTCGCATTTTCCTCTCTTAAATTCGCACTGCAGGGTTGGATCTGTGTTATTCCATTGCTCCAAGGTAAAAGACAAGTTCTTTCTCCTTAGACTTCGATCTGTTTTGTTCCATTGCAGCGACACTGACTTCAATCCGTATTGTTCCATTGCAGCGTCGGTGATGGCACGAGATGGATCGAGCATATGATGCGGCACGAGGTGGCTATGGCAGCAACGGTGGGCGCCGCCGGTGGGCAACGACGGCGGGTGGCAGCGGCTGAAGGCTTTTTATATTTTTTGGTTCATGTGCAGTTTCCCTACGGTCTTAGATTTCCTACGGAGAGCTGATACCGTTTTGCCTAGAAGCCGAAGGGCACGGCTGATTTCCCGTCAACTTCTTCCCTACCACTCGTTCCCTAGGAAATTTAGTAGGCAAACCTTTTCCCTAGGGTATTTGGAGTCTTTCCCTACTGTTTCATTTCTAGGGGAACTGGTGAATTCCAGTAGTGTGTTTTTCTGCTGAACATGAAGAATATGACAATAAAAGATAATTTTATAAACACTACACCGCAGCACAGATTTAGCATCGGTGAGTCGGTAAAGATAGACATACGGTGACATACTATAAGTCGGTAAAAGTTTAGAACGGTCATAAGTCGGTGATTCTTTATTTACCAAGCGACCATACATTGGTAAAATTTTTGATGAATAGCATCTTATCATGAGTCGGTAAATGTATTGGATGACGACCAACGGTAAGTCGGGAAAAACAAGAGCGGGCTGCAGAATAATACAATGCCAACCAACCCTAAGAAAATTTCCCCAATCCAAAATCACAAATCGCGACCGTGGAACCTGTCGCCATGCACTTGCCCTTCCTTGCCACCATCACTCACAAGCTCTGCCCCGTCACCGGTGCGCCCAAGCTCCTGGCAGCGATGCTGATGCTCTCTCTCAACCTTGGGTTTGGGTCGTGATGCTGCTGCTCCACTGCCTGATTTTCAGGTAGATCTCGGTCAACACGATTGGAATTGAAATGTTGTGTGATTCATCTGATATGATTATTTTGTAGATTAATCCGACATTTTGTTTTGTTAGAAGTTAGGTAGCTAATGTCCCAAGATTTCAGTTACTATGGGATGAGAAGGTTCTCATAGTTTTTTTACATACTTATATGATTCTTGTTTGTCCCTGTGTGAATCGAAACCTGAAACCTTTGTTTATGTTTTATAAATAAATGTCAAAGTGTTACACTAGCTAGTTGCATTGTCGTACAATGTGTATGCTACTGCAGTTTTCCTTATATGCTCTGTTCCTAAATTTAAGTGACCCTTGTCCTCGTTGCAGATCTTAAGCTAATAAGCTGCCATTGACTAGTAAGTTTGTGTCACACCCGATTTTTATAAGCATAAATCAAATGCATTCTACATGTATGTCAGGATCTGTTTTATCATAAATGTAGTGACATTATCAGTGATACAGTTCTATAACGTGTAAACAACTTAAATAAAACAAACCAAAGTACTAAACACAGCAGCTGAAGAAACAACTTCAGGACGCTCCACAGGCAATCGACTGGTGGCAGACAACCATCTATCACCATCTTCACTCTCTGAGCAGCATTTAACAAATATGGTGGAAAAAGCAAGCGTGAGTACATGCCGTACTCCGTAAGTGTAGGAAAATATGGCATGCAAGCTTATATGAAAAAAACGATGACATATGGTTAATTGCAGAAAAGCACCTACAACTATGACATAAAGCACCTGTATTACTAGGTGTGATGACAAAACCCCCACGACCAACAAGCAACATCTCACCAGATTCCCACCATCTGGCTACCAAGACTCATCGGGTTCCCACCACCCGTCTACCAGACCAACCAAACCATCCAACTAATCATGAATAAGTCCAGGCTTGCTCGTGACCGTAAGAATGGCTGTCAAGACAGTTTTACACTCTACAGAGTTTGCACAACTTTACTCACAAGTCGTGATTGCGTCACCCGTCGGTAACTAAAACCTCCAATATGCCGCTGCACACTTCCTATGGTGTGTGGCCAGGAGATCACTACGAGGCCTTTACAAAGCGCCTCCAAACCTGTATGTACCCGCTAAGGTTCCACCGCTAACATCATATTGGAGTCTATTTTACCCTCGCTGCAGAAGCCCCCTCTGGCGCCACTAAACCACCGAATGGTGCACACAAGGTAAGCAGACATCTAATTAATTGGCCAAGCTGCTCCTATCGCAGTCTTGTGATGGTGCGGATATGCCGGGTTACATGCTACATGAACCGGTCCTTAGAATCTAAGCAAAAAACTAGCACATACCACAGTCTCGTACACGCCGGCACCATAACAAACCAACCGTCCTGCTCAGATTCCTAATCACCATGTTGCGAACCATTGTCATTTCCAATTAGGTTGCATAGATCATTAGTCAAATTAAGGACACTTCCTATCCAACCATACAACAAGGCTAAGTATGAATCTACCCATAACATAGACACTACCCATACAGGCGATAAGGAATAATAAGAAACAGAGTAATGACACATAGGATTCAAATTAAACGCCATGCATGACTAAACTAGAGAGAGAAAGAAATAGGTACAACATGCGTCAAGGAGACTTGCCAATTCATATAATGATGCTAACTGCTCTTGTCTTGCTCTTCATGTTCTCTTACTCTTCATGTTCTCATACGCTTTTCCATGACATCATCCATTTGATTACACTATCTATAAAAGAAAAGACACAAACAAATAAATACAGTACACCAAACAGTACAAACATATCATAAGAATACTATGGTTGGATAGATAACAAAGAGATGAAGATTTAGTCGCAAGAATCGCCTAAATCGGAGCTACTGGTAAAAAGATATGAGCAATTCAAGTAACAAGGCAGTTCTGAAAACAGTACAGGTTGGCTGTGCACAGACAATGAAAACGATGAACGTGTTCCCGTTGATTGGCTGCACTTTTAGGGACAACGATTTCACAGTAACTTGGCCAGTCATGTGGAACACAACAAGGACATAATGATTGGAGCATGGCTTCACCTGAGAAGGAGATCGATTAGTTTGTTCGCCATGAGGTCGTGCAGACATAGTTGACGATGGCATCGTGTTTCTGGAGGCACGGGAACAGATGTAAGCAATCCCTCCTGTGTAATGCAAGACAACTTGGTGAAGCATGATTTGGTATGGTTGGCACAACAACAAGGGAATAATGTGTCTGGAACGATAATTTCATTACTGTCATGCACGCTGGACAGATCTAAAATAGGGAGTAGTCATCATTGCGAATCAGATCCCTGTCGATTCAGATCACCTCTCGGCGTCATCTTTGGATAGGTTGTGGATAAACTCATGGCGCACCTTCTATTGCAATTTGATGGTATTTGGTTGGCTGCATCACCAGGAACATGGATGCTAATTTGCCGTTTTACTGCTGGACGCGAGAGCGGCGGGGCATGGCGGCAGCCTGACGGCTTGGTAGGTTTTGTGGGAGACTGGGAGGATGTGGGGGAGGTTCTGGTACTTATAGGAGAGGTGGGTTGGTGGATGAAAAGAAGGAAAGAGAGAAATAGGAAAGAAAATGCATTAATTCGGTGTTTAATGCTGATTTGTGTTTTTTTCTGAATGCGCACGCTTGGTGGACTGATGGTTTATGGGCTCGGACTGCAACGGACCAAGAAGGAAAAGGGTTGGGCCGACTCAAAAATAGATGGTCGACTGCCCAGGAATTTACAATCAAGAGAAATAAAAAGGAAAAACAGAAAGAGGGATAAAACATGAGAAATTGAAAAGGAAATGATATCAAAAGATGAGAGAATTCAACAAGGAATTATCCAACCAATAAGATCCTTAATCTAATATATTTTTTTTTATAAATTCATTTTTCATCACATAAAACAAATCATTTTATTTTAAAGACTTCTGAATTTAAACGAAAATGCTTCACAACCCAAAATAGGAATTTTGGAGTGTGACAGTTTGCTGGTGCTGGTGACTTTCTTGGGTAACTTCATATTCTTTCAACAAAATTAACTGACAGAAGACGTACATAGTTTTCTCGGTTTGTCGTGCATTACTGTAACGAAACTGACTGAAGACTTATATTTTTCTTAGCTAATCTATAGTGCAGTACTCTAGTTCCATTACACCTTAATTGTTTTCACTTTGTATTGCCACTTTTGTTTTAAATTGTAGTCCACCTGTGCACCACCAAAATAATAAATTATTCCAGCTATGATGCTAATATTCACCGAAACAAACTATTTCATTCCATAACCGTAGTCCATGGAGCCGAAGCTGATGGTCCAGCCTTCCATGAATCCTACTGTCCATTGTTGGAGATGGAGCCATCAAACTAGTCATGGTGAAACCAAAGCCTTGCCTCACGGTGGACGCCAACTTTTAGAGGATTACACGAGTCGAAAGAGAGGGTAGACCCATGACCTATAAAACGATGGTGATCAATATGAGATTTAGACAGGTTAGGGCCATCAATGAGACTTAATACCCTACATTCTGTAATGGTGAAATATATTGCATATCAGATGAATGTTTCGATACCCGAAGGAGCTAGGGTTACATAGTAAACCACCGAAACAGTTTGGCAATATATCTACCGGGTTGCAATGTATTCAGAGATCTGCAAGTTGGCAAGGGCTTTGGCTTTCCATGAAAGCCTGCTCCTTATTGTTGGAGATCGAGGGCCACAAAGTTGTCTTGGTGGAAAACGAGCCTTGCCCACTTATAAGTCTGTTCATTTCCCTACGAAAACAGATAGATGCCTAGGGAATGGCTTTCTTTCCTTACGATTCCAAATAGATTCTTAGGAAACCTTCCTTCCCTAGGATTGTAGCAAAAGACTCTAGGGAAATCAAAAAATTGCTAGGGAAAATCGGGAATTCCAGCAGTGTTAGGGCGGCAATTGTCGTAGTATTACTGATGAGTCAAAATAGGGGGTAGGCTCAGAGACCTAGAAAAAGATGACGAAAAAAGTAGATTGAGATAGCTCCGGGCTGTCAAGGAAATATAGTACCCAATGTCCTGTATTGGTGGAATGTATTGCATATGAGATGAATGTTTTGATACCTGAAAGAGTTAGGGTTAAATATTAAACCACTGAAACTTTTTGGCAAGATCTACATGGTTACAACTCATATCAAATTTTATCGGCATGCAAGCTTATCCATGGTGCCAAGAATTGGCTCGCCCCTTGTTGGGCAGTCAGCCTTGCTCGCCGTGTGGGTTCATGACCCGTGTACACCAAAAAAAGAAAAAAAAAATGCTAACTAGAACCAAATATATAATTGTTTGTTTACATAACTTTTTTCCAGCTTGAGCTGCAGTCTTGTTGGGAGTGAATGGAGAAGATGTAGACCCGTAGAAACATTTTCACATAATATATATGGCCTCCAAAATGAACTCATGCAAATGATCGAGCATGGTTCTGGGCCTTATGAATCCAGAGAATTATCGGATAATTATACTATTGAAACTAGGTCGGCAAATAAAAGCTCAGAGCTTGTCGCACTGCGTGGGCGCGAAGGTCATTTTGCGGTTCTTGACATCGTAGAGCACGTGCAAGTTCTGCTGCATGCCGTTGCTGATCATGTTGGGGAAGAAGCCCTCTGGCGTGACCGTGGCGGCGAGGCACATGATCCCGGGGCTGGGCTCCTGGAAGTAGTTGTCCCGGGGCACGACCATCTCCGCGCCGCCGTCGAAGTGCAGCCGCAGCGGCGGCACGGGCATCTTCCCCATGGGGGCACGACCATCTCCGCGCCGCCGTCGAAGTGCAGCCGCAGCGGCGGCACGGGCACCTTCTCCATGGACGTCCCCTCGGGCAGCGCGAAGCACACCTTGTACTCCGGCGCCGCGCTCTTCGCCGCGGGGAGCTTCACGGCCTCCTCCACCGCCTTCTTGAGCTCGTCGAACACCGGCTCGGCGAAGTAGGCCAGCGTGAGCGCCGAGTCGACGATGGTGCCGCCGAGCTTCTTCTCCCCGAGCGAGATCCCCACCATGGGCACGTAGTAGTGGATCTCGTTCGCGGGGTTCTTGATCAGGCTCACCGTCTGGGCCGGCCCGCTGGCGGCCTTCTGCTTGTACTTTTCCAGGTCGGCCATCTTCCCGAACAGCAGCGGGCTGGGCTTCCGCTCGGCGAAAGGGGTGAAGCAGTAGGAGAATTTGGGAACCGACAGCTGGCTGATGAGGGAGAGGTTGTTCCAGGCGAGGCTCATGGTCCCCGACGCGCCCTCGAGGTCCGGGCCGGACGCGGAGGCCAGGGCGACGTTGCCGCAGCCGAAGGCGAGCGGCGCCGCCACGTTCCGCTTCTTGCCGAAGGTGAAGGTGTCGGTGGCGAAGGCGCCCTCGGAGGAGAGGATCGTGTACCGGACGCTGTAGCTGCACTTGTTGTCCGTCGTGCAGTTGACGACGCCGCCCTGGCACAGCTTGTCGCTGCAGGGGAGGGGCTTGTAGGAGGAGGATTTGGCCTGGTCGTAGATGGGGTCCGCCTGCTGCCTCACCTTGGGCCCCGGGGACGACGCGCACTGCGCCCAGATCACCGGGCTGCCCGTGTCGATGATCAGCTTCGCCGGCTGCGGCGGCGTCCCGATGCCCACCGACATCCAGTGGTTCACGTTGCCGGCGGGCGGCGGCCTTCGGCTTCTTGCCCAGGGACTTGCCGAGCGCGTCTGCTTGCTTCGCCACGCGGGCGTTGCTCGAGAGGGCGGCGCGGCGCCACACGTCGTGCCTTGAGTAACTGCTGTCGAAGGGGCTCATCATGTCCGTGCGGAAGTCGAAATGGAAGATGGCGTGGGCCGGGGCCGCCGCCGCCGCCGCCAACACGACGGCGAGACAGAGGAGTTGAGGTTGATCACTTGATGTTCAGACTACTACGGTGATTGGCGTTCATATAGATATATGGTTTCCTTTCTTAATTAGAAAGTGCAAGAATATACTTGTTGTTAGGACTCTCACAACCGAACAATCTTGGCGGTAACCCATGTTCTTCGCTGCTAGACTCCAATCATCCTGGTACCGAAATAGGACCCTGTTCCCCTTCATTTTCGACTGAGAGACATGCACACGGACAACAATGAGACATGTTTCCAAAATTAGTCGCTTCCTACGTACCATCCTCACAAAACGTTCTTTTCACCAGTACGTTTGTGCGCCGTGAACATTGTCCATTTTCTGTGGAAAAAAACAGTACTCCCTGAGGAGTTTCCGGTAAAATTCTTTCCAAGTATCGCTATTTTTAGCCATAGGAAAAACACAACAGGAAAAAAAAATACGTATTTCGATACAAAGAACATTTAACCACAAAGTCCCTCGTCTAATGACAGTGAAAATGCAACAAATACCATATCTACTTAGAAATAAACAAATAACTACAATAATGTACGACAGTTACCATTACAGTATATTGTGAATCCGTTATTGCAATATATAAGAAACTATTAAGATATAAACTAAATGAATGACACGTGTAGGTATGCTTTGTCCAAATTCCTTTGATCACATGTATCCAACTCATATCGTGTTTGTTATTTAAAAGAGACAGATGTCTAATGTCATCAAACAAATATTACAAACAATAAATAGTTAGAATTACTCAGTTATAAATTTTCAAATCCATAAAATGGCGGTGATGATTCACTAAGATCTGTGTCATCCTAAAGGTATTGTCTGCAGTTTTCATATAGCGTTGTCAACTCCTTGCAGGTGGAACACGGACTGATCACTGCACATGAAAAATACGGTGCCGTGGTTCAGATTGCTCCTATTAAATTTCTTACCTAGCAATCATTTACGAAGACTAATTGAAGTAGCACAATGATAGCGTATATTTGTATCATTATCACTGTATCTCCTGGTGTCACGTTCAGGAAAAATTGCCTCCTCGAAATATATAGCGTCTTGGTTTTCATAATGATATATATCCTGCCTATTTCTAGTGGCTATTGAAAAATCCATTGTTGTGTCACAGTAGTACCGGCGGCATAGAAATCTCGCCCCTTTGCACCATTCATATGCTGCATCCATTGTAACTTGTAAGTCAGCTAAATTACACTGGATGCCAACAGTAGTGACATATAATGTTAATCTCTGACACCAGCCGATAGTAACCTTTAGCTAGGATTGAGGGGCATCAAGAATGATCTCAGTAGTCTAATGGCCAACAAATGGCTAACCTTACTGAATGTGATCTCATTCTACTCACGGTGCACCGCCACCAATCCACAACATCCTTTGTTGTAATCGGGCTTTACATTGTCTGGGTATATATGGCGGCAAGTCGGCAAACAACCCATAAGTCGCAGCCGTCGGAGTTGAGCAGCATCCATGGACCGATGAGTACTAGGTGAGTACAATTTCCCAGGAAGGAAGTGATATTGAGTATATGACGTTCGATAGAATCAGAATTATTTGGTTTTTCCTTGGACGACACTTCAACATGCACCACACATCTCCGTCGCGGTGCCAAATAACATGGGTTGCGTGTGTATTATTTGCTGCTTGACATGAATGGAAATCTCGGATGAAATTTCATTGGTCTTTATATATTTTATATAATAACTAAATTTCTGTAGGGGCCCCTCCGGTTTGCTTCAAATAAAAAAAAAGCCAAATACCTGCACTTTCCAATAATACAAACTAAAACAATTATAACCATGAATATTTTTTTGAAGCAAATTATAACTATGAATATGGTGCCATAAAGTGGGTTCTTAAATGATGCCCAACAATATATTACTTCTTTGGATTTATATGTATTATATGTAACACGGGCGTGCATGATTTAAAACGGGTCTTGCTTTTGCTTTTCATACATACATGTTTTTTTTTGCGAGGGTTTCATACATACATGTTGTTCTCACTGAAGGCGCAGAGCATTACATAAATAGATTAGAAAATGCGCAGAGAAAAGGATGTTACAGTTGACGATATAATGCTATCCAGTATGCTATACGTGAGTGCTTTCAGAGCTCCGATCTCCAACGTACAGCTGCATGTACAAACGGGTGACACACGCATGATTTGTGGGATGGGAAGCATCAGGGTTCAAATCACGTGGTCATATTGAGCAAGGGCAAGCGGATCAGAATGGCACGGCACACAGCGATGAAGGACGAGCGCCTTTGGATGGCGTGTCTCATTGCGAGCATGGTTGAACAGTCGCGTCATGGCGAGGAGCTGCGAGGTCCTGCACTTTGGGTCCCTGGTGGATCGGCCCTCGACCACGTCCCCACCACTGAACACAAACTCCACCACGCACGCAGGAAGTTGGGCTGACGTGCCTAGGTCCCACAGGCTGCACTTCGTTCTTTGTAGGCTTCAGTTTCTTCTTCCTGCCCGCTTCTAGAATACAGGCGAAGGCGCTAGCTGTGACACCCCGTGTCACTGATTAGGCCAGCCTCTGTAAATGACCAACTGAACAAAAGCTCAAACTGTATCAAGTTCAAAATTCGAATCCAAAAATTCAAACAAGTGTCAAACCTAGGCTTGTGAAGGAAGTCAAAATTTTCTGTAACAACTTGACCCAACCGAAAATTCTGGAGATAGCCCTTCAGATATCAAAATTTTGGAAAATTTCTAGAGATTTTAGAAATTCGTTTGGATGCCCAAATAAATCCCCAAAGTGTCCAAACTGACCAACTTTGACCAACTGCCATTTGAATTCCTTTGCGAATTGAGATGTGCATGTTATGTCACTGGATTCTCCATCTTCTCCTCTTTCGATCAAGACTAGTTT
>LAPY01000812.1:23076-35522 GCA_000970635.1 Eragrostis tef
CCCGGCGGCGGCGACGACGGCGGCGCGCTCCTCGTCCACCCCAGCGCCGAGTTCGCCGCGCAGGCGCTCGTCTCGTCCACGCAGCAGGTGATGATCGCATTGCACATACCGACGCCATTCCCTTTACGCTGCAGCCGTCCGTTCCGATTTGTCTCGGCTCGGAATGGGTGGCGCGTGTTCATATGGACCTGCGCGGCTGATGTGGCTGCGGTTGGTCGTAATCTGTCGTCACCTCGCTTGCGGGGTCTGATAACGCAGAAAAGGACTGGAAATGAGTGGTAGGAGTGGGGATTGGGGCGGCTTGGTTTGTTGTCCGTTCTTGCTTGTGGGTGACTGGGTTCCAGTGTTCGACTTAGTAGGTCCATGAGCTGAACTTTCACTGAACCAAGCATTTGGTGGCAGTAAATTTGAATCTTTTTTTTTTACCATGGATGTGCGATAAGTAACCTTGATGCTTTTGCCATGGATTGTGATCAGTACCGGGAGATGTACCAGAGATCGATCGACGACCCGGCCAGGTTCTGGTCTGAGATCGCGGAGACATTCTACTGGAAGCAGAAGTGGAATCCTGATGAAGTTTTTGCTGAGAACCTTGATGTCACCAAGGGGCCGATCAAGATTGAAGTAAGTGGCTGATTGGTTTATTTAGAATTTAGTGCCTGTTTCTTAGTGGTGGGAGGATAGAGGGATCATGATGGTTACTGCTGCTTGGCATTGGCAGTGGTTCAAAGGGGGCAAGACCAACATCTGCTACAATGCAGTGGACCGCAATGTGGAGGCTGGGAATGGGGAGAAAGTTGCCATGTACTGGGAGGGTAACGAGCCCGATCAGGATGGGAAGCTCACATACTCCGAACTCTTGGACAAGGTTTGCCAGGTAAAAGAAAAAAAAATGTTCTATTCGAAACTACTGCATGTAGCATGGTGGTGCTGATGTACAGAGGCCAGAGAGCTTAACACACTCCTGTTTGTCGTGGTAGCTTGCAAATTACTTGAAAAGTGTTGGAGTCGGAAAGGGTGATCTTGTGGTAATCTACTTGCCGATGTTGATGGAGCTGCCTATCGCAATGCTTGCATGTGCCCGCATCGGTGCTGTTCACTCGGTAATTGTTACAGCAGTTTGCACTGTTGAATTTTCTGAATCATCCTCTGTTTTTGCCCTTTGTAATACACAATTGTGTTCAGGTTGTTTTCGCCGGCTTCTCTGCCGATGCATTAGCCCAAAGAATAATTGACTGCGAGCCTAAGGTTGTCATTACCTGCAATGCTGTGAAAAGAGGGAAGAAACTCATCGCTCTCAAAAATATTGTAGATGCATCTTTGGTTGAAAGTGCAAAAAATGGAGTTGATGTCGGTATGCACCAGAATCTTGTATGTTATGGGTGTAAGAGCCGTTTGCAAATGTGAGCTTTAGTCCAATCGGATACCATATTTGGTCTAGCTTGCTA
Source organism: Eragrostis tef (assembly GCA_000970635.1). Classification (NCBI taxonomy): domain Eukaryota; kingdom Viridiplantae; phylum Streptophyta; class Magnoliopsida; order Poales; family Poaceae; genus Eragrostis; species Eragrostis tef. The sequence continues at coordinate 24,525 of LAPY01000812.1, forward strand.
TTGCTTGATATGCTTGCTAAACATTGTTGCATAAGCCACTTCAGGTTTTTTCACTGTGAGAGTCTCGTATCAAGTTGTACTTAAAATATTTGCTTCTTGAGTTTCTTATGCCTAGTTTTATCCTACAGATGTTTATTGTTACACTATGTAATTTTTTTGACAAAGATATATGTTAACTTTGTGCCGGTACCGAATTTTTACAACCTTAAGATGAATAATAAGAATCTCCACTTAAAACACCTGTCATTTTGACCACACTCGTACCACCTAGGTATATCGTGTTGCTTCCCTTTTTTTACATATGCCTTGTTATCTTTTGTTGAAACCTCGTGCCAAGGTCCAAGGCATAAATTGTACGCTTGATCATCTCGGAGCATTAAGTTTGTTCAGTGAGCATAGATTAATCCATTTTGAAGAAATCTAATGTGACATTTTTCTTCTGCTGAAAAGGCATTTGTTTGACATATGAAAATCAGTCAGCATTGAAGAAAGAAGATACGCAATGGAAAAAAGGAAGAGATGTTTGGTGGCAGGTATGTCCAAAAACTAACAAGCTAAATATTATCCAATTTTACATCTTACTTGTTAGGCGCAGAACCTGCAGAATTTTAGTGTCACATTTCGAAATGTCCTGTCAATTATGAGTTACTTCTAAGTTTATGATGGTGCCCTGCAGGATGTTGTGCCCAATTTCCCAACTAAATGTGATGTGGAATGGGTCGATGCAGAGGATCCATTGTTTCTTCTATACACGAGTGGAAGCACAGGAAAGCCAAAGGTAAACCTTAGCTTCACAGATCGTTCCACTATCTCTTTATCCAAACTGCTAAACATGCAGTGAACTACTGAACTGTGTAGGGTGTGTTGCATACAACTGGGGGCTACATGATCTACACCGCCACAACATTTAAACATGCGTTTGACTACAAGCCAACAGACATATACTGGTAACTTGTTCGCCTTTTATTGGTTTTTGGAGGGAATATACGTTGACAAGATATGAGGAACGTTTCTAGCAGCTGTCACTTTCTTAAGATAGTTATCTCTTTCACCGATATCAGGTGCACTGCAGACTGTGGCTGGATTACTGGACATAGTTATGTGACATATGGACCTCTGTTGAATGGAGCCACAGTTCTCGTTTTCGAAGGGGTAACTATATGATGTTGTAGTTGATATGTCTCTTTTGAATTATACATTATCTATCATGTAATTTCGTGAATACAACTTTTAGGCTCCCACCTACCCTGATCCTGGCCGGTCTTGGGATATTGTTGATAAATACGGAGTGACCATATTTTATACAGCCCCAACGCTTATACGGTCGCTCATGCGTGACGGTACTGAGGTATACTGCTTTATCTTTGTTTTATTTCCTTGTGGCGGCAGGGAGATGCCATCAAAGTTCATCAAAATTTGGGCTGAGAAAATAATGCAACAACCGTCAACAGCTGTACTGCTGGCTTTTTAATTGCTACTAATCCCTTCACTCTTTTGTAAAACATTCTTGCTCATTACCCAACTAATTGTGTACTCATATTAGAGTTTAGGGTTATTATTCAGCTTCGATCCACTATGTAATCTGCTTTAGTTCCTTCTCCTATGCTTTAGTTCAAAATTTTAAACAGCATTATGCATTAAGTGCCAATTTGATTTAGCTGCTATCCACTTGGTACTGCTACTTTGTAATGGAAGCTTGCATGTGCTTTTGTGCATGTTTGTTGTTGTTCACTGGAGCGGCCATGACTCAAGCGTAGTGCACTGAATGTGACGAATCTATTTGGCATGCTAGGAAGCTTTGTTAACAGAAGTACTTCAACACAGTATTCGAGAGTGAAATTTCTTACTGATGTTTGTCTGATTTCGTGAAACAGACCAGATAATGCTCATTTAGTTCATCAACACTTACTAATGTGACTTCAGGTTAATTATCTTTGTTTTTTGTAATTTTGCAGTATGTTAGTCGTTACTCTCGTAAGTCTCTCCGAGTTCTAGGAAGTGTGGGTGAGCCAATTAACCCCACTGCATGGAGGTTTGTTATCATCTGCCGAGTCTTAGAATTCTCATGCAGTGAAAAGGTCTCATATGATGTGTTCTTGATTTCAGATGGTTCTATAATGTTATTGGTGACTCACGATGTCCCATATCAGATACTTGGTGGCAGACTGAGACCGGCGGATTCATGGTAATTGCACCTCACATTTTTCATGGAAAATTTTAGAGACTAGTGTCGTCTTATATGTCAATTTGAACTTTATGCTTGGTTTTTAGATCACTCCTTTACCTGGCGCTTGGCCTCAAAAACCGGGGTCCGCTACGCTTCCTTTCTTTGGGGTGCAGGTAACTTTATGCTGTCTTCAGATTACTTGTCTAAAATGAAAGTTTAATTATCTCCTAACTTCCTAATTTGTAATATCTGTGCACATGGTTCACAGCCAGTCATTGTTGATGAGAAAGGGCAGGAAATGGAGGGAGAATGCAGTGGATATCTTTGCATAAAGAATTCATGGCCTGGTGCTTTTCGGACTCTCTATGGAGATAAGGACAGATATGAGACCACATACTTCAAACCGTTTGCTGGCTACTATTTCTCTGGTGATGGTTGCAGTAGGTAATTGACTGGTTTTTCATTGAACAGTTAAGATGATAGCTGATATAAGATTGCAACATAGGATTACATGTTTACACCTTATTAACAATGACAGGGATAAAGATGGTTACCATTGGCTGACAGGAAGAGTTGACGATGTTATAAATGTGAGGTTAGTCAGCTATTTTTTTCTTGGTACACACTTCTGCTTAATAGAATACATGATTTCAGAAAGTTGTCAAGTAGTGAATACCTGACTCATGTGACCATGTCTGAAACAAAAAACAAAAACAGTGGCCACCGAATTGGAACAGCAGAAGTTGAGTCTGCTCTGGTTTCACATCCGAAATGTGCTGAGGCCGCTGTTGTTGGTATTGATCATGAGGTATAATCCAGAATTTCTTTTCTTCCTTTCTTCTCCATTTCACCATATGTAGATTTGCTCTTTGGTCATGCTCTGTTCTTAGAAATATGTTGCATGTTTTAGGTTAAAGGTCAGGGAATATATGCCTTTGTGACATTGGTGGATGGTGTTCCCTATAGTGATCGTATAACTTCGTATAATGTTTTAGGTTAAAGGTCAGGGAATATATGCCTTTGTGACATTGGTGGATGGTGTTCCCTATAGTGACGATCTACGAAAAAGCCTCATTATGACAGTCCGAAGCCAGGTATTTTTTTTTTCAAACAGTATACTTTTAGTGATGGATTCATCGAAAATGTTTTCCTAGGGTGTCAAACTACAGTGCTCTTGTAGCATGGCAAATGACCTGATTAACAATGATGGTCTTTTGCATGATTCTCTAATTATGGAATCTGAAATATCTGAATATATATTTATTTCTTATTGGGAGTGGAAGACGTGCTGCCCACTGGGAAGTTTCCCATTCCCCCCCTCAACATTACAATCATATCTTTGTGTGTGTAGATTGGTGCATTTGCTGCTCCCGACAAGATCCACTGGGCACCAGGGCTCCCTAAGACACGAAGTGGGAAGATCATGCGGAGAATTTTGCGGAAAATTGCATCCAGGCAGTTGGATGAACTCGGTGACACGAGCACGCTCGCTGAACCTGGTGTTGTAGACCAGCTAATTGCACTGAGCGACAGCTAAACTATGGGGAATAAAATGATCATTTACTGCATCTTGTGAAAGTGCAGTTTGTATATGGTGAGCGGCTGAGCGTTGTTACGGTTCTCTTAATTTCTTCACTGTTTTCGGTGATGGCAACCAGAGTGAGATGATGCGAGCTAGGGTTTGATGCGGTACAAATGTAAATTGTTGGATCACAGTAGTATAGATTAGATTTGTAAATAAGGAGATAAATTTATATGCAAGTTTTGACTACATAAAATTGAATACCACATTTCCCTGCATAGATGTGTGAAGAAATGGTGGTATTCGATGATATAATGTCAGCAGTGGGGCAATTTAAGCTTTGCCGCATTTCATAGTACCAACATCAGCTTCCATTTACTTAGCAACTTGGACCAATCTTTAGGTTTTCTAATAGTAAACACTTCATGTTAATTTATCGAGATACTATTTCGAAATCATAGCAGTGCCCTACCGAAGAGCTCACAAGAGCATTAAAGAAACTTCTAGAACATGTATAACAATAGGGTCGTTTCATTTCCACTACAAACCAATGAGTGCAAATGGTATACGTGCCTTGGTCAAAGTTGTCAAGTAAATCAAAACGGACGTTGGTGTCAAGTAAATCAAAACAGAGGTTGGTAAAATATTACTGATATTAGAGGTGCCCTATGTACCTGTGTTCGTGGTGATAATGGTGAAATTTGGTTATGCAACATCTAAATAATTTGTAATTGTTGTTACGGTGAAGCATCTAGAACAATGTTGGAGGTTAGACAAGAGCCAAAGCTATCAAAGGTATATATGAAAACTAAGTAAAACTTGTAGGTGCTAGATTTGAACAAACGCTTAAAATAATACCCTCTCTGTTTTTAAATTGTTGACACCGTTAACTTTTTTAGATATATATGTTTGACTGTTCGTCTTATTTAAAATATTAGCTCAAACATGCGAAATTATAAGTTACACTTTAATTTTTTTTAGTGATAAAACAAATTATAACAAAATATGATAATTTTTAAAATATTTTAAATACGGTGAATAGTCAAACTTAACTCAAAAAGACAACGTCGTCAACAATCTAAAATGGAGAGTAGCATATATGTAGACCAGTGCACTCATTCATAACAGAAATTTGTAACTATACTATATTTTTTATTTACGATTATTGTGTCGTTATCATTTACACATGGCTTCTGTACCATATACAAGAGCTCACAGAGAAAGCACTCTCTGCCAGCAAATAATGATGCACTGGCCGTATAGCAAAATCAGGCCGTGCCATCTTTCTCTATCTCTATCCGAATAGTCTCCTAAATAATCTTTGTATTCGTGTGTCGTCGTAACCTCATGCCCCGATTCCGATGAACTTAAGCTGCAACGCAAAGCCAAAAAAAAAAACATGTTAGGTGCCAGAAAAATCAGCAACATACTCAGTTGTGTTCACTGAACAAATGTACGGTTGAGAGGAAATACTGGAGAAATCTTACAAGGTTGTTCTTGGGCTCCTTCCAGTAGAAACCATGGATGAAAATGGGCAGGATGTTGCACGCAATCAGAACGTAGATCATCAGTGCGTGCGTGCCCATCCACTCCATGGCGATGGTCGGCCGCCGGTAGCCGTAGAGGTCGACCAGAGCGTATATTCCTGCGAACAGGAGCCCCGCTGCGCCGGCGGTGGCCAAGGTGTAACTTACGGTGTACAATGGCTTATTCATATGCATTCCTGGAAAGGATAAAAAGCGGTTAGCCGGTTGTTGTAACATTCCTGATCTTGAAGATCTGGACATCTGCGGGGCTTGTGAGTGATTTAAGTTAGTTTCATGGAGTGCTTACCCAAGAAGTCCAATGCGAAGGCTAGGACTAGCATGCTGAAGGAAGGGATTAACCAGTTCATGATTCTTTCCTTGTGTTTCTGCAAGGAAGTTCAAGACACAGAAAAAATTCAGAATCAGCTCCATTGGCCCACTGGGTGATATGCCGATCAAACTGATATTGCAAGAAAGTGCTGTACCTGGAAATGTACAATGACGTGCCCATATTGGAGCCCAATCAAGCATGTGACAATTGCCATCACTGAACTGTTGAAAGCAGAAAGAAAGAAAGAACTGTCAGCATTTCAACTGTTACGAGAATGTGCGTTGGAGTTTGGAGGAAGGTCTGAAGCAATGATGACGAGTCTACTGACCTAAGAAGCCCTTCAGGATCGAAAGGGGCCTGGCACCAAGAGGGAGCATCATGAGGAAGAGGCCCGTTTTGTGGTGAATCAATGCTGCATTGCTGCCACATGAGTGAAACTGTTGTATCAGAGACCGAAAAGGGGGTATAGATTTCTTAAAGAAAACAAATATAACCGCTTAAAAGTGAAGTAGAACCTTGGATCGAGCATAAACTGGTCGACCATAGAGATGCTGGATGCCTAAGATTTTACGGTCGATCATGCCGACAGCATTGCAACCTGGACTTGTGTCACCTCTTACTCCGCATTTCACCTGAATTTGAAGCTCATTAGCGATCAGTTTTCCCTCCCATCTACTCTACTGAATATCTCTTACAACAAAGATACGGTGTGGTGGCACTCACAAATAAATTCTGCTCTGTGGAGCCAGGTCCTGATATCTGATACTCCCAGTCAGGAACAAAAGTACCATATAACAGGGCCATGTATGCGACTGCCACAACGGAGCCTACCAACCTGGAAGAACGAGAGAAGTGTATAATGTTAGAAACAAAACAAAGCAATATATTGAACGGATTTTGTTTATGAGTTTTCCCCATAGACCAAAACTTTGTGGAAATTATAGCGATGGATGATGACTGGCCACAGTACATGATTATGTTGTATCCTAATATGCAAGAGCTTGGCCTCTTATCATCATCTTGATTATGGGAAGGAAGTATAAACTGAGAAAAATGGGAATACTTTTCCTCTAAACTCACAATTGGTATTTGTATCTCTTCAACAAATCAAACCCATAATCCACATCTTCATCTCCTTTGAGCCAAATTTCACAGAGTGCGGTCAATAGATATGCTATTGCGATTCTCTGCAGAAAAAGAAAGATGACAATATATGAGTATTGAAAATAACTGTCAGTGCAATAAAATAGATATCACACATATAAAAAGTTGCACGACAGAATGTATACCTGTAATATACCCATCAATCGTATTTGCTGAAGATCAACGCCAAAAGTCAGACTACGAACACCATGAAAGAATCCACCTGCGTATTGTAGCAGCAAACTGAGACATCAAACATGAACTACTTTTTCTTCCATAAGTGTACCTTAGTTCAACTCCAGAATAATAGCCACCACCATACCTTGTAGAACAAGACCGAGGCAGAACAGCTTCAGTGCACGAAGTACTGCCTTTTTTGTAGCGTCCAACTTGTCCGGTACTCTCTGAAAAAAAAAAATGTTGTTGGCTTTAGCAAATCGTAGAGGTCACTGTTGTAGACGAAAGTTAGTGTCACGATCTTGCTTTGCTAGTGTGTACCTTGTACGCGAGCGCTAGGGCGACCCCAACGATGAAAAGGAAGAAAGGCATGACGAAATCAGCCACTGTTACGCCGTCCCATGGGGAGTGATTCATTGCCGGAAGGAATGCTCCAGCGTCATCCACGATGATCATAAGCTGCATCAAGGAAAATATCGATTATTCAGTTCCGTATGATTTGAAATATCTGCTTTTTGAGGATTTGAAAATGACCGAGAGCCACTGGAAAGTTAGTCACTAAAGCAAACGTAACTGGAACAAAAGGCTATTGTAATTAACCTGACAAACACAAAACACCAGACCATAACAGGTCATGAATATAAATATATTAAAAAAAAGATATGATTCCGCTCTTCCAATGATCATTTCAGAAGTGATATTATAAAACTCGTGGTTCTTATTTCACCGCCATTGTTAAAAAGCACGTAAGTACGGCTATAAATATCTTATAGGCAACAAAGGAAATAAGATTCGCTTGAAAAACAATAATAGCTTCACGTTACTCACGGTAGTGTGGCATCAGATTCGGCCGGCAAATGCATTCTCAACTTGAAAGGAAGATATTCTGACAGGAAAGAGAACGCGCGCTAGCCTTCACCGGCGGCAACATCAACCCGGCAGGCCGACACTTCAATTCCATCCAACATTATCAAAATTAATTAAAATTGACAGAAGGAGCGGTGTCCCATGCGCCACGGCTATGACAAGAAAACAGTATGATGCGATGCAAGTAGCGTAGCAGGATTGGTTGCAAGTTTCGTGGCAAGCACGCACGATTAAGTGACTTGCCAGCGCGCAGTATCAGGTTTAGTTTGGTCAGATGATGAAGCCAACAGCAGTTTAACCTATGTACTCAGAGATAATCCAACAAGTCTTGTTAGTTTGAAGCCTTCATGACTTCATTTAAGCTAGCCGTCTACGCATGCAACTCTTCGGCCATTGGCCAAAGCCAGAGTAGAATAAGCATGGCTCTCGCTGTTGTTCAGACACGGGGAAGCAACATCCAACTTAGTAAAGATCTGTTAGGTGGAGAGATGAATCACCAAAGCTTCACAGTGACGGGAAACTACCCTAAAGTCTCTAGGCAATGTTGCAACTCACGCACCACTACGTGCTGGCTTCTCAATCAGTACCACATTCACGCAAGCAAGTGCTGAAGAAGCAATCCATCAACCCTGTCCCAAACGACGAAGTACTGCCTTTTTTGTAGCGTCCAACTTGTCCGGTACTCTCTGAAAAAAAAAGTTCTTGTTATTATATAGGTTTTAGCAAATCGTAGAGGTCACTGTTGTAGACGAAAGATAGTGTCAGAGTCTTGCTTAGCTAGTGTGTACCTTGTACGCGAGCGCTAGGGCGACCCCAACGATGAAAAGGAAGAAAGGCATGACGAAATCAGCCACTGTTACGCCGTCCCATGGGGAGTGATTCATTGCCGGAAGAAATGCTCCAGCGTCATCCACGATGATCATGAGCTGCATCAAGGAAAACATCGATTATTCAGTTCCGTATGATTTGAAATATCTGCTTTGAGGATTTGAAAATGACCGAGGGCCACTGGAAAGTTAGTCACTAAAGCAAACGTAACTGGAACAAAAGTATACAGTAATTAACCTGACAAACACAAAACACCAGACCATAACAGGTCATGAATATAAATATATGAAAAAAAAACAGATATGATTCCGCTCTTCCAATGATCATTTCAGAAGTGATATTATAAAACTCGTGGTTCTTATTTCACCGCCATTGTTAAAAAGCACGTAAGTACGGCTATAAATATCTTATAGGCAACAAAGGAAATAAGATTCGCTTGAAAAACAATAATAGCTTCACGTTACTCACGGTAGTGTGGCATCAGATTCGGCCGGCAAATGCATTTTCAACTTTGAAAGGCAGATATTCTAACAGGAAAGAAAGCGCGCACTAGCCTTCACCGGCGGCAACATCAAGCCGGCAGGCCGACACTTCAAGTCTTTCCAGCATTATTGAAATTAATTAAAATTGACAGAAGGAGCAGTGTACCATGCACCACGACTATGACAAGAAACAGTATGATGCGATGCAAGTAGCGTGGAAGGATTGGTTGCAAGTTTCGTGGCAAGCACGCACGATTAAGTGACTTGCCAGCGCGCAGTATCAGGTTTAGTTTGGTCAGATGATGAAGCCAAGAGCATGTTTAACCTATGTACTTAGAGATAATCCAACAAGTCTTGTTAGTTTGAAGCCTTCAAGACTTCATCTAAGCTAGCCGTCTACGCATAGAACTCTTCGGCCATTGGCCAATGTCAGAGTAGAATAAGCCTGGCTCTCGCTGTTGTTCAGACATGGGGACGAAACATCCAACTTAGTAAAGATCTGTTAGGTGGAGAGATGAATCATCAAAGCTTCACAGTGACGGGAAACTACCCTAAAGTCTCTAGGCAATGTTGCAACTCACGCACCACTACGTGCTGGCTTCTCAATCAGTACCACATTCACGCAAGCAAGTGCTGAAGAAGCAATCCATCAACCCTGTCCCAAACGCCCAATGGTCAGGGCTTGCCGTGCTCATCTTAAAAGCTCGTTGATATTTTCTTTTCAGGAATCAAAGCGGATTTAATTGCTCGATATTTGGAGGATAGCGCATGTATGGGGCAGAGGCGGGCTGTACGTAGCAAGGCCGATGGATCGCTCTCACCAAGGTACATGTACTGATGTACACACTTGTATAGATGGGGCTGTCATTTTCGACCCAAGAGACAGCCAAGCCCCAAATAGAACCGAGCCATGAATCGTCGTAGTTGGGGCGTTGGCATCTGCCAGTGCAAGTCGGGACCAGCCGTTTGCCCGACCTGGGGAAATCCCCTCAGATATGCTCCACCGATTCTGTGCCCATCGTGCCTATCTGCTCATCCGTAGCATGGACGGGGAAGGAAACCGCGCGAACGACCTTACCTAACCTACTGTTTAGGATCACGGTTTTGTTTCTGTAAAAGTTGTACCAGGATGGGTGACGGGACATGTAAAGGTCTCTCGCCTTTTAAATCGATCGGTTCCTATTATCCTGAAAGACTTGACTCCAGTTCAGCCTCATCATCAGTGGACCTTGACTCTGCATTTTCACAAGTCCTCCTGGCCTCATCATGTCGAAGACCATCTGAGCCTACAAACCTTCTCCCAGCGCGGTAGGGGCCTCGCGGCTCGTGGCTGTGCTGATTCGGCTTGACGCCGACGCTCAAGACGCGCCGAAGATGATCGCGACTGGCGGCATGGTCGCGCAGCGTCACCGTCGCGGGCGACTTGACCCTTTTAAGAGAGGAGGGGAAACTAGGTGGTAGTAAGTACGGCTTGGAACGGGTCAGGAGTTAGGACAACGGAATCAGGGTACACGATCTTCATGGCAGGGACAGGCACAGGCACAGGCAAGGCAAGGCAAAGGTTTTGTCTGTTGGCGCCGGTAGGACGCAACCCCGTCGTCTGCGCCACACACCTGGCTCACGACGGCAAGAAGAAGTGACGGAGCCGCAAGATGCTACTCGTAGTATGGTAGTATTATCTTCCTCCCTCGCCTCTCTCTAACTCGACGGAATTCCGGCAGAGTTCCGATAATATCACGTGTTGTACACATGCGCGCGTGCGTGTGGTGGAGCTGCCGGACGGGCACGGCAAAGGTCGTCGGATTGATTGAAGGCGGTCGGTCCCCTGTAGTTTACGCATCCCCTGATTCCCGCGTCTCGTGCCAAGCAAGGCAAGACGCGTGAGGTTATGGTGAGCTTGCAAGCATGTGCGGAGCAGACGCACCCGACTCCCGGCGGTGCGACCTGCGGAACCG
>LAPY01000812.1:128065-153121 GCA_000970635.1 Eragrostis tef
TATTTCTAAATTACCCACCATGCCATTATGAGTCAAAAAAATAAAATAAATTTGAATAAAAAATAAGAAAGTACAGAAGTCTATTTCAAACTAAACTGAAAATAAGTAAACTTTGAAATAAAAACCATACGAAAGTAAAATATAATTTCTGCCATTGGATTTAATTTGACTATAATTTCACACTTCTGACATTGAAAATATACCTCAAAAATACCCCTCAGATTTGCAATGGTAAAATAGATTGATGACATCGTCCCCTTAATTTTCTCTCATGTTAGCCCTAGCGTCGAAAGTGATCAATAGTCTTGCGGCAATTGCTAAAGAAAATGATCTATTGTCTTGATCCCAAGTGATGGTGAACTCCAGTGAGGGGCTCCGGCAGTTATGGACGGGTAGGTCCTTGACGGATGTCGGTGGCTTCACGAGAGACGATTCTGAGGTGCTGCGAACTTATGATGTCATTGCTTGCGGCACGTCAAAAAGAACAGGCAGCTCGCAAGAAGATTAGATCCAGAAAAGTAAAAAACAATGGTTCTAACGAGAGAGCCCAGAGCTACCGACCACGCTAACAAAATAGATGCGACCGGATTCCACAAAGTTATGATCAAGGCGCATCTACAAGATATCAACTAGCTTGCAAGTACGCTTGGCTAATAGTAATTACACGAGGATTAATTAGTCTCTCCGTTCTTACTACACGAATAGACGATGGATCAACTGATAGTCCTTTCCAAGGTTATTGTTAGGGTAGTGTCGTGAATCTGAAAATCTGTTACAAATAAAAACTTTTGTAAGCCATTAACAATAATTAATGATTAATTTTCTCTTTACTAATGTAGCGATTTGCCACTTAATTTTAAACAAACATTGCTAGCCTGTGCATACGCACGGGTTGAAACACTAGTGATGATAGGACAAGAGGCGACATGCTATTCAGTAAAGCACCGTACCATTGTGGTACAATTATTTTCCGAAGGCTACATGGATGAGAGATGGCGGCAATATCAATTATCCGTTCTCACAATTTTTAGCCCCATCTCGCCGTCAAAGTACGCACAGTTATACATCATAGCGGGTCCATGGTCCGGGATACGACACTCATGCACAAAAACACGATCTCATGGGCTCATGGCTTGGACCGCTGTGCTCACCAGTTAAACGTACTCATGTGGTTTGTCTCATTAAGTACATCCCAACATTATAGCGGCAGTACCATGATCAAGTACCAGCTACCCGCAGCGAGCAGCAAGTCTCATCATTTTACAGAGCTTAATTGAATGTTAATATTCTAGAACCATGGCCCTTGACAGCCGTTTGAGGGTGCAGCTTGTCATGTACTACATCAAGGAGGTGAATGCCTTCGTGCTGAGGAGGAAGCGACCGGCCAGCAGACATGAGCTGCTATCTAACCAGAATTTGGGGATTCATGATTACTCTCACCCGCGTCATATTTAAGAGAAGTGACTGAAGGCTTTGTCATGGCTTCATTAAGTTGAAACAGAAGGAACTTAAAATGACCGTGCAAGAACAGAAGTGTTGTACTGCTGCTCCTTCGAATCTGAGCCCGTCCAACCAATGCTGTTATGTGTACTGCTCTGTACGCTTTGCCGATCGTAAACTGGATTAGCTGTTTTCTCACATGGAAGTGGTTCAGCGATGAATGGTTTTTCAGAATTCAGAGTTCAGAGATGCAATGTTCCCATTTCATGGAAGTGCATTGCAGATAGCACAAAGGGGACAACAAGTGAACAACACAGAATAAATACTACTAGTCTTCTAAGTGTCGACACACACACCTCTTACTTTTTCAGTCTTGTTCCATGATTTCTTTGCTGTTTAAATACGTCAGTTTTACTCGACAGTGACAGTGCAACAAGACCCAAACCAGCTGAAACAAATAAAAGGAGAGAAAAAAAAATCACTCAACGAAAACATCAGTTACAAGCAACAACTTTTTTTTTAGAAACGGACAAGTCACGGATCCATAGCACAACACAAAGTTTACAGATTTGAGGGCGAGCAGGCGCTCCAATGGGGGATGGCGTAAACACTGCTATCTTGTGCCTAGTAGAGTGAGTCGACTGTCTTGTTGAGCTCTTCGAGCTTCTTCATCCGCATCCTCTCGCTTTCGCTCACCAGCTGCATCAAGTCCAGCGATGCAGAGCAAAAGCACGTTCAGTGTTTCAGAAGTTGTAGAATCAATAGCTGATTACAGTGATTCATGAGTGTTTTTTTTAAAGACAAGAGACGAATTCTGCTTACCTCGATTAGCCTGTTGACTAGCAGCGCTTTCTCTTTGCTCTTCTCGTTGTACGACTCGAGCACCTCTTTGTATTCCTTCTCCTTTTTACAGTTCAAACCAGGCAAATGCACATGTCAAACTTACAAACTTCTTGAAACACAACGTATTATCAAGCCTCGAATCGTTCAGAGATATCTCCAACATATCACGTTCTAGCTAATCCGTGCCATAGCACACATGCGCCGGCCTTTACCTTTTTGACGCAGCTCTTGCCGAGAGGCTTGAGCTGACGGTTCACCGTGTCGATCCGCTTCCGTATCGACTCCACCTCCTTCCTCGTCGGGTCCGCCATGCCTTCCAGCTCCTATACAAACACACGTACTGACTTATGGCATGCTGACGCCGTGCAAAAACGGACATGCCGTACGTGTCTGTCGGGAGGAAGAGAGACCAGAGCGTAACTGACGTACCTGCCTGATGAAGGCGAGGCGCTTGGACTCCTCCTCGACGCGTCCGAGGTGCGCGAACACCTTCTCCCGGACCTCCATCTTGCGCCTCTCGATCTGCTCCTCCTTGGCCTTGAACACCGACAGCGCCGACCGCGACGACGCCTCGCCTTCCTCCTCGTCTCCGGCGCCACCGCCGCCCAGCGACGACGGGTGCTTCACCCGCAGCACCATCTGCATCGGTTGTTCCATGCCGCCCTGCATCTCCGCTTGCATATCCTGCTACAGCTCTGCGTACGTACGAGGCGCACAAGAATCTGTACGTACGCTGTCCGGCCGTGCCCGTGCCTATTCTCTCTTCCTTCTCTTCCTCGCCTCCCGCCATTTATAGCACCAGCTGCCACGCTGCGTCGCTGCCATTGCCTCTGTTGCTTTCTCGCATGCTGGCTGTCGAAGCAACCGAGCACAGTCGTCACTAGTGTAACTGAAGATAAGGTGAAAACAAGAATACTACAACAAAAGGCGTCATCATTTCAGTCACCCCGTTAATTTGTTTGATGTGCATGATGTGAGAGCGTGCGCGCCGGCGCACGGTTGCTTCTGTCAGAGACCACCGCATGGATCGTATTGTATGGTTGTTGCGTTCGGTGAGTCGATGTCAGAGGTCGAGTACAAGTAACTCTTCCCCTCTGGCCGATCGATCGATCGCCCGAGAGCTGTGCCGGGGAAGCGACTCCGGTGAGCCGGCTCTTTCCGTCGGTTGGTGGTGCGCTTGTCGTGTATCGTTGCGTTTAGGCATCGCTGGGCATCGTCTCTTCTTGCCAACTTCCTAGCAGTCCATTGGCTGTCGGCCGACGGGGACGGCGCGCCTGCAGCGACGCGAGGCTTGCAAGACACACGCCATGGGATCGGGATGGAACGGAAGAGATGGGAGATGCTTTTGGTTTTTTTTTTAGAGACCCAAACTTTATTAATTCGCTTGGGAATACGAGGTACAAACGCCTTCAGGCGGAGACAAAAACCACACAAATCTACCAGTTCCTTCATACACCGAGCCTCGAGCAAGCCTATGTGCATCAACGTTAGCTCCTCGCCCTTCATGCACGAACTCCGTCTTAGCAAAACTTGATGCTGACGTAGTGATTTCCTGGACAATATGACCATAAGGACCTCGACCAGCTCCCACTAATATGTTCTTGATCACATTGACATTGTCACTCGCCACCCTAAAAGATCGCAGACCAAGATCGGTAGCAAGAGCGAGTCCTTCCCTGACTGCTAGAGCTTCCATCGTCTCTAGTTTAGTCAGTCCAAAAGTGACAACCGCCGAGGCACCTAAAAACAGACCAGCTGGGTTCCCCGCCACGGCTGCCACCGCCGCCTTACTTGAATTTTTAGAAATTGCCGCGTCCACATTTATCTTCATGAGACCCATTGGAGGCGGAATCCAACGCTGCTGAATTTGACGATTGACTGTTGCTATTTGCTGAATCGCATTCCTCCTTGCATACCAGATTGCCCATAATGTGACTAGAACTCTTGTCGGGTCTCCATGCTTCAGAGTGCTCATCACATTAACTAACCAATCTCTAGCATCCACCGCCTGAACCTGGCACAAGTGTTCTGTAATTTCATCAGTTTCCAGTGCCCAAACACACTTTGCCATGTTACACTCTTGTAATGAATGTCTCCAAGAGTCATGAGAACCACACAACATACATTGGAAGATGCTTTGGGTGAGACGTCGGTTCGAGAGCAACGGGAAGACTATTCTGTGGGGTTGTTAGGCTTCGGCCCGATTGGGTTGGGGAAGCCCGGTTGCTAAGACAGAGAAAAGCAGGCCCGTTAAACAGAAGCTGGGCTGCTGGGTTTACATGTCTCTGGGCTGACACGTATTCTTTATAAGCTCAAAAAATAAAAAAAAATGACCTATCACAAGCTTACTGACTGACGCAACTTGCATCGAAGCTGAAGGGAGCATAAGGAATCGAAAGCAGGAAGCGTAAACATAGAGAGTGGTCATATTCCCATGAAAACGGTCTTAACTTACTGACTGACGCAACTTGCATCGAAGCTGAAGTGAGCATAAGGAATCGAAAGCAGGAAGCGTAAACACTGCGTGTCAGCATCACCCAGAACATCACAAAGTGCCCCAGCTATAAGGTTACGAAGAAGTTAAGGCTGCGCAGCTCATTAACATCATAAGTATCAAACTTCCTTTATAAAACAGATAAAGAACAGGGACAGCAAGGTGGATCAGTTTAGGCTAAAGTTCATCAGTTGCTGAAATGAGGTGTCCAATACAAATTTACCATTCAAGACAAAGCTTCTACATAATATAGTCACTTCAAACACAGCTGCTCAGGTGGAGTATAATTATCATGTAAAGAGAAGCTGAGAATGAAATCAGTGCATGGCTGTTTACTCTCCTGGTGCAGAGACGCCTTGCTTCAGCTTTTCCCTCTTCAGCTTCTTCTTCGAGACTGGCTTCTTCTTCTTAGGCGGAAGCGTCTTCTGTGCATACACATAGAGAGCATAGTTTCCAACAAAGAAAAGCAACAGGAAGCTTGCAACCACAAGCAGCACTATCATTCCTGGGTTCAGGCCCTTGTTGACCTCCTCAATGACGACATTGCTCTGAATACCAGTAAAGTAATTCATCAGAAACTGCAGAAGTATTCTAAAGTAGAGCAATTAACTAAAGCATGGATCTAAAATATTTACATGTTAGAAGGTCAGAACAGACTACAGTCATACGTCCTTCTCACATAGACCGACCAAATGCAATCACCATTTTTCCATAGCAAACGAAGCTAACTTCACAGATAGGACACAATATATCGCTTGCGGAAAGTTATTAATATTCGTTTCAGTAATAGAACAATATGGCAAAACACCCACATTTGCACAGACTCTGAGGCCTGAGCACATGACAGATGAAGCTTAGCTGGAATGTAGACTAAAGGCTGGAATGTGTTAACAATGCTGCGATTATGCCATATCCCAACATTTTCTGCACTATAAGCAATCACTGAATACAAGGAACACCAGAGTCTTTCGATGTCTAATGTGAAATGATAGAGAACAGGTCAAGAGAAGTGGTCTACATATAGTAATCATTTAGACTCAGCTATGTATGTTCAGTTGTTTATTACTTAGCAAGCACAGATATCCACATGTATTTAACAGTGAAGCAAGTTACACAAGTAAATAACTAATGTGGACTCAACAACTGAAACGATTCACTCATTAGAAAAAGATACAGGCGACAGAAGACAAAAGATCAGACCATCTCATCCTATAAGCTGAAACATAATTTCATAAGAACACGAACATCATACACTCAAGCAGAACAGCAACCAGTTACGCGGTTAGTGCATCATGATTCTGCATATTTTATTCGGTAGGTAAATAATCCTTAAACTTTGCAATTTACACTGTAACTCTGTAATATATACAAGACGTGCAGACTACAGACACACTAAACTATTCAGGTAACATCGGTTCTGCGTATGACGTCTCAGTCTCTACTCACTGTAAACCGGGTGTACGGAAGAAAGAAATAAACCCTCAATGCCTAGAGCCTAGGAGATTTGGATAAAACTTTTAAAAAAATAAGCAAATGGATCAAGGATAATCTAGATAATCTTCAGAGCAGTTCAAATTTGCATAGCTTAGCAAGTTTTAGACAATCTTAATCATGCAATGAGATATATGCAATAATTTCCCCAAAATATAAAGGAATATGATTGTCACAAGTGCAATGACCAGAACGACCTAAACTGTATGCAATGGGTAGAAACCTTGATCGAATTCTGCAGATCTAATCTCTATCATCAAAATCAAACAACATGAGCCAAAATCAGCTCAAACTCCGGCAAGTCAACGCTCGCTGCAACAGACCGGAACAGCTACGACCCATAGCTCGCTGCCACAGCGCGCATGGCCGTGCTTGGCAAGCCAAGGTGAGGACTAATCTAAAACCCGCCGGAACGGAGAAGATAAACATCAGATCTGAAGGTCCCGAGTGCTTCCCACAGCAAGATAGCAAGAGTGATAGAGGATGACGGTGGGCACCCGGGAGGGGAAGATCTGACGATCCCGGGAGTTCTTGCACCAGAACCAGAAATTCACACCAGACAATAGGAACCAGCTCGAGGAAAATTCCTTACCGCCGAATCCGCGAACTGCTCCGCCATGGCGGTCGCCTGATCTGAGCCAAACACCGCCCTCTGAATCAA
Source organism: Eragrostis tef (assembly GCA_000970635.1). Lineage (NCBI taxonomy): Eukaryota > Viridiplantae > Streptophyta > Magnoliopsida > Poales > Poaceae > Eragrostis > Eragrostis tef. The sequence continues at coordinate 134,995 of LAPY01000812.1, forward strand.
AGGATTTGGATGAATTAGCGGGAGGAAGGAAGGAGGTGAGCACGAAAGCACGAGAGGATGATTCGTAGGATCTCAAAACTCACCTTTTCGCTGCTCGGGAGTCGGGACCCTGCCTGTGGCTTCCTTCTGATCTCAACCCTTACTTTTCTTTTCTCTTTTCTTTTTCTGTTTATGTACCAGGAGTGTGACCACTTTTGATCTGTGTGCTATAGCTATCTACAAAACTTATTACGTAGGATTGATGTGGCAGCCATACGTTAATTCCTCAACTTTTCATATAGCATTTGTGTAAAGTATTTTATATGTTTAAGTTTATATTTTCATGCTCGCTATAGGATATTTAAGCGACATTTATATACATGAAGTGTGCTCATTTAATGAAAACTGCGTATTATTCGGCAACGTATCATATGAGAACCAGATTCGTGTGAGAACTATGAGAACTCCAATCTATGTCATATAATCTTGGTCTAAGGGAGAGATGGGAAGGGTAATTTGCAAAAGTATGATTAAGTGGATGGTGATTTTGCAAATCACCCCTCCCACCTGAATTCATGCGCCCTCTTAGATCAAGATCATGTGGCCCAGATTGGAGTTTTCATAGTTCTCACACGAACCTGGTTCTCATAGGATATGCTCCCGTATTATTCAGTATACATTTTCTAATATATGTACTCCCACTATTTCAAAATAATTGTTGTATTGGGCCTGATCAAAGTCCAACCTCTCTATGTTTTGGTAGCATAGGATTTATGTTTCTAGATTCACCACGAGAAATTCTCTCATAATATATAATTCACATGTTTCTTAGCAACATGCAATTTAACCAATTGACAGTTGAAGTTAGAGATGTTTGACTTTGACCAAATTCAGAACTTATTTTGAAACAGAGGAAGCTCCTAAAGCTACAACCATGGAAGTCTCATAAGTAGTGATAGAGCTTGAAACCGAGTTTGGAGAGGCAAATGGCAGATGATAGATGAACTAGTATGGAAATATTATAGATTCATCAGTAAAATCGGGTCAGTTTACCATTTGTACCCTAGAACATGTTCAAATGTGCGTGGGCGTGTGTGTTGGGGGGGAGGGGGGGATGCAAGGGCCTAGGTTGGCCTTAAACAAAATCCGCCGGTGGTCATAAGCATGCGGAATTAAAAGCTACAGATCCTCCCAAAGTCTCGGTTTTTCTAGGGGGAGTGGGAGGCATAGGGTTCTTAATCTATTTATTCATGATCCACAGTGAAGGGGAATCCCAAAAGCTATTGTCTCATGAAAGTCGTATTGACAGATTATATTGTGCAAATTAAATAATATTGATTTTTCATGTATTATAAGGTTTATTTACGAAAGTAATATGACATGTATACACCCCGTCAAAATATTACCGTTTCTCCATTAATTTCTTCAGCTTCAGCCAAGCTTCGCCGAAATTCTTGGATCAGCAGTAGTGTAGGCTTTCTTAATCGACACATTACTTTGTTTTCACGTTTTAACCGCGGCTCAATACCCGCATCACTCCACTCCCCAACCTCTAAGGTCAGGTATTGTAAGCTTACTCAGCGAGCTGATGTTCTATGTGGAGGCGAGAGAACAGAAGAGAGAGAATGAAGCCGGCCGTTCGTCGAGCAACTCGAGCTGAAGGCAGGCTGAACCGCTGGCTCCTGGGACCCACGCAAAGCAAACAGCCAACAGCTGGCGCAAGAGAGCAGGCGCAAGAGTGGGCTCTCAACCGGCAGCAGACGATATTCATTAGCCTTTCTCTAATAAGTTTACCGCTAGGACGCATGCTCCAACAAGGACACGGTTCTCAGTGCTATCAAGGAGTTGGCGTACTCTGCCAGATTAAATGTATCCGTGAATATTTGGTGGAGTGTACTGTGTTAAGCACTTAGTAGGAGGTAAGACCGAGTGTTTCTAAGACCAATCTTTGATTGTTTTCGTGTTTGCTTTATAAAAACTGCCAACCAAAAATTTATGAATAGCTCTAGCATAGGCTACTACTGCTGTTAAAGAACAGGTGGATGGATAGTAATAGTTCGTGAAAATCAGCTGAATGCGTATTTGAGACTCAAAACCTGGACTTGAAAGTACTTTTTTGTTAGAAATTCAATTCTTTTTCATGAACAACATTATCTTGTAGCAGCTTTATGGGCTGATTATAACATTATTTTTGTATAGATATGAATTAGTAGATATTTGTAAGTTTTCTTTGACATGTCTCAATATAGACAGATGAGAAATGATAACCTTTATCAGAAAGATGGCTCGTATATAGTCCAAAATTCAAATTTTGAAACTGATAGTTAGCTAGCAGACTAATATAATGATATATCTCTATCGATATAAAGTGATATCGTTAGATGATAATTTTTGCGCACATTTTCTTGTTTCGTCACACTGTTAAATGGAGATTAAACTATCTCCTAACGTCTAACCATTAAATAGAAAATCATCTTGTCACCATTAAATATATGAAGAGCATATAAACATACCAATGGATAGCAGAAGTTCAGTTTGTTAGTGGACACTTCAACATCGACTCAAGATTTAGATGCTTCCTAGTAAAACGTTCCTGTATACATAAAGTAGCCTTTGCATGAAAGACCACTAGTGCATGTAATTTGACTGTCATATCTTTGTTTCTCTCTTTCATTAGAACCCTCTTATCATAGTGCATCTATGCTCTGATTTAATAAAACTATATTGGTACGCTGATGAACTCATCCGTCCACAAATATAAGTATCTCTAGGACCCTTTAGAAGAGAGTAATGAGAAAGAGAAAAAAAATACTATGATTCACCTTATTAAAGTTGTTGGATCAGCTAGAGAGAAATTTGGAGATAGTTTAATGAGGGTCACCTCATAACTGGTGAACTCTAGGAATACTTGTGTTTGCGGATATATTTCAAATGCTAGATATGCGTATATTTATAGGAATACTGGTGAACTCTAGGAATACCACGATATGAATATTTAGGTAGGTTGATACGCCTGCCATTGTATCCCAATAAATATCATCTTTTGGGGACTATCAAATGAGAGTGAACAATAACATTATTTATATAACCTCTAATAAATTTTTTAAACTACAAATTGTTTGGTGACTGTCAAATGAGATACTATTATTAGACCATTTTCAATATGAAATAGTGCCGGAATAGTGTTGTCAGTAGTTAATGCACTGTTTCTGCGTGTTGCAGGTCCTGAATCCTACGACAAATACCATTAAGTTTGATTCAGAGAGCCCTTGCACATGAATGAAAGCTTGCAAAAGCTCTGCATCGAATGAAGGGTGGGTATTACAGTCTGCTTTGTTTGAGACAGCCTTTTTAGGGAGGTTTTCTGTAAGCTGGCTTCCGAGTAACACAGTGTGGCTCTGTTTAGGACCGCTTTTTGCAGGGAGATTTTCTGCTAACTCGGCTTCGCAGAGAATGAATCACACGGTTGCTCTGTTTAGGACATCTTTTTGCCGGGAGATTTTCTACTAACCTGGTCCTGGCTTCGCAGAGAAATGAATCACATGCTCTGTTTAGGACAGCTTTTTTGCGGGAGACTTTCTGCAAAGCTGGTTTTCTTCTCTCAGAAACAGCTTCCTGGAGACAGTGGCGTACTACAAAATTCATAGTGGTCGTGCAGAAGATCATAAATGTACGGGATCATGAAAAAGTCGGTTCATATGCATAGCAGGTCTCACTGATATTGGGCGTGCTTGGGCACCCTAGGTAGTAGGCTCCGCACCTGAATCCGCCAGTGATGGAGAATCTGCTTGCTAGAGGTGTTGGCTATTTGACAACTTCAATTATTTTGTTAGATTCTGTCTTTCCAGAGTGTATAAGGACCGACTGCTTCTACCGCGACTATTTTCATTATGTCGGCGAAGCCTTTGCCAACAAATTTTATGTCGGTATATATCCTTTTGCCCACAATAGAGTGTGTGGGAAAGGTAGGACATGGTGTAGTGTGATTTGACTGCCGAGGACGAGCGATACAAAAATAATTTATACTCTGGTGCAGCGAAATTTACTAGGAGTCGTTTCAACTTGGGCTTTGGCAATTAGAAGTAACCAGATATCCAACCAGATAGATTAAAGGATAACAAAGAGACCATATGCATATCACGAGGGAAATAAAAGCAGGACAAGCATAGCATAAAACAAAAGCTTTTCACTGCCTTACTAGCTCGAAGGAGCTACAATGGAAATAACCACTTACAACAAATTTATTCAGAAAGAAGCAATACCAACGAAGCTATTATGTACAAAACCACAGTGAACATTTTCATATTGCAGTGACTTGTGTCGCTGGGTATGGCACGCCTGGTCCATTTCTTTCACAAGTCACAGAAATAGGAGCCCATCAATAGGTTAATCCATTGATCTGATCACTCTGGGATTCAGTGGATCAGCATGATTCCCCAAAATGACACCAGGGCAGCCTCGCAGGTTACTTGGCGGTGTCGTGCCACCAGCTCTCTGGACCTCTCCCTCGTAACAAGCTACTGCCTTTTAGTCCTCTGTAAGGGCGTAGACAACAGCAGTTCTGCTAGGAGCATACACGGAGAAAGAACAAGCTCTATTGTCATGCGGCCAATCCTGCAAAGCATCAGTAAATGGGACATTATTTCAGATGAGCAGGTACCCAAACAAGACAAGCAGATTGAGCGCACAGCGTATAAGCCGAGACATACAGCAGTGAAGTACTCTGCATCATGATCAAGCCGACTGAACCCCCCAAACAGGCCATCGTCAGAGTCTAAGACCACCTGATAGAAAAATTATAAAAAAAGGCATCAGCAACCAATAAACCGGTGGTTCTCCATATGGATGGCTCTAATACTAATAGGCTGATCGGGTATTAATCACGAGTTCAATCAATGAAGACGATCAAGGGAAGTCCATAACACAGTGACGAAGAGAAAATGGTACGATTGCAACATTGTTACGTCACTATATACCAAACTGTTCTCATGAGTACATCTGAAGCGACATCTGATCTATGTACAGTAGCTCTTTCTTCAGTTTTAAAAGGCCTAGTTAGCGATCAAATTACTGTAGCAAGAAAAAAAAGCTGCATACCTTGTACTTCCCAGGTTTTAAACAACCAACACGGTAGTCAAAATAGCTATTGCTCCAGTGGAAGTTGAACACAAACACCAAATCCCCTCGCTCGAAGATGATCACTTTGTCCTCCTCATGTTTTCGTGATACGTACTGGTGCTCAGATGTCATGAACTGCAGTTACATTGTTTTGTCAGCAAAATGCACCAACTATCCTGACAAAAAAAGCAATTCTATATCCTCCTTCCAGTAGTTTTCCTCAAACCATTGAATGTTCTATAATTGCATATAAAAACATAAAAATGATTAAATAGAAATGCAACTGCGGATGATGCGATACATATAAGCCCATGACATACTTCATATTTTTCCTCAAGATGTTGCATTGCCTGATCAAACTCTTGCATACCACGATATCTAAGATAATCTGCATCTCCCTGGAAACAAAACGAAAAAAATACTTTAAAATGGGGCATGTAATGATATTAGATTATTAGTTTTTTACATAAACAATAATGACCTTCCCAAGAACGATTTACATAAACATATATTGCCAATCCAGATCAGATGAAAGAATATGGTAGGACAGTTATATAACTTACAAGATCAAACCTACGACGACATTTATCAAAACTATTGTTATTTCCTGGGATGACTGAGCCATTCGGAAGACTTTGTGGGCCTCTTGGAAAATCTATCCATTCTGTCAAGTAAAATACTAATCATAACTTGCTCCTCAGAAGAAACATATTACATGCTATGTATAAATCATGGTTCGGTCGTAACCATGCAATGTAATAAGATTGTTAGGACTAACCAGGATGGCCAAACTCATTTCCCATGAAATTAAGATAGCCTTCACCACCTAGACCCATTGTGATAAGCCTAATCATTTTATGTAAAGCTATACCACGGTCAATGCGAGGTGTTGAAGGTCTGTCCAAAGCCATGAAATCATACATATCCTGCACAAAGAGAAGTTCAGATGCGCATGTTATTCTGCTGTAATGTCAGCGTTTATATATGCACGTACCAAGTAAAAATCGTATGAAATGATATAAGTGCTACAATGCCTTCTTGGGAGGAAACCAGTGTGCAAAAATAATAATAAGTTTGTGTGGCTACTACTCGATACTTGCAAACACCTAGGGACCAGGCCGAGCCCAATGCCCACATGGACGTGGCTGCAATCCCCGCTCCCCCTGCAAGCCGCCAGCTATACAAATCAGGTGGCAGGTTGGCCCGGTGGTATGCTATGATAGTTGGTGGTGCAGCGAAACACCGATGACACCGCTGGCCCGGGTTGTAGGCTGGCCACAGGCGGGTCGTGTGAGTCTCATCGAGTGGTTAGGGATGCCGAATGTGTAGGAATAGAGAGCAGTGGCAGCTTGTGCGGCAAGGCCACAAAGGCACCGCCGGTTGAAGGAGGTGGTGTGGGTCGTGCTTGTGCTAGTGTGGCAGGAGGCGATGATGCCGAGGAAGGTACCGGAGGCCAGGAGGGGAACTTGGTGTGTGGGGCCGGTGGTCAATGGGAGGAGTAGGGGACAATGGTAGTATCGATCAAGCTTGATGTTGATGATGGGGCTGCCAATTACTGTTTACTGTTTTGACATAACCAGTGACCTGGACTGATTACTGTTTTGACATAACCAGTGATCTGTCGTGCGTTAGTGACAACCTAGAATAACATATCAACCAAAATGCAACCATACAAAGATCTTCAACTGTTTTCTACTCTGGGTGTTATTAAGAGACAGCATTCAAGCAATTCATTTAGTTAAAAACTAACTGAAAGATGGTACACCTATAATTGCTGGAGTCTTGAACATAAAAGAAAAAGAAAACCCAGCAAAGAAAAGGAAAATTCTTATTTGGTAGTAAACGATAAAAATGGTCTTAACATTTTTCTTTCAAAATATTGTCTGTTACAAACAAATGAAATTCATAAGCACACTACACAATGTCACAGGGCATTTAAGAAGTTCTAAGCTCGTGAACTCTGGACTTTTCTCGAGAAAACGTAGATCCAGTCAAGCAGCAGTTGCTACCATACTGATTTCACTTGGGTTACAACCCTACTAAGCACTGGTTTCTCCTTAGCTATCAACATAACCCAATTTCAGTTTTACATTAAATGGCTGATTTACCAGACCCATATTAGATGAGTTGGACACTCTTCCTGGGACGGTGTATAACTTTTTCTGGGCATCAAGGTTATCATTTCAGTTAGTATCATATGTTCATACAGATAGATTTAGTGATTCGGAAAAATGGTTCGTTGTTAGCTGAATTTTACCGTGGGATTAAGCTGATGAGCCATACTATGAAGCTCTGGGAGAGGGTTATCGAGAATTGCCTAAGAAGAGTGACAAGTGTGACCCAAAACCAGTTTGGGTTCATGCCTGGAAGGTCGACCATGGAGGCGATCTTCCTAATACGCCAGTTGATGGAGAGATACAGGGAGCAGAAGGACTTGCACATGGTCTTTATTGACCTCGAGAAGGCGTATGACAAAGTACCAAGAAGTGTCATGTGGTGCGCCTTGGAGAAGCACAAAGTCCCAACTAAGTATATTACCCTCATCAAGGATATGTACAAGAATGCGACGACGTGTGTTCGAACTTCTGATGGCGACACCAGTGACTTTCAAATTACAATAGGACTACATCAAGGGTCATCATTGAGCCCTTATCTGTTTGCGTTGGTGATGGATGAGGTCACAAGGGACATACAGAGTGATATCCCTTGGTGCATGCTCTTTGCTGACGATGTGGTGCTAGTTGATGATAGTAGGACAGGGGTTAATATGAAGCTAGAACTGTGGAGGCACACGTTAGAGTCGAAGGGGTTCAGACTTAGTAGGACCAAGACCGAGTACATGAGGTGTGAGTTCAGCGCGACTAGGCATGATGAGGGATATGTTAGCCTCGATGGGTAAGTGGTGGCCAAGAAGGATACCTTCCATTACCTAGGATCGAGAAGGACGGAGACATCGATGAAGATGTTAGGCATAGAATTTCAGCCGGTTGATTGAAATGGCGTCAAGCTTCAGGCGTCCTCTGTGACAAGAGGGTGCCACAAAAGCTGAAAGGTAAGTTCTATAGGACGGCGATTCGTCCAGCGATGGAAAAAAGTTTATTTGTGTTCAACTTTGGGAACCTTCTTACCCTTGGAGGCGATTAAAGGATTTAACAATATTGCAGTCATAGTTTTTAATCCGACACACTCCTTTCTTATTGGCCTAATTAAACATGTATTGTTTGATGATAGGTCAGTTGGCGCATCAACATCAAATACGCGTATATCACGGAGACGGAGTATAAGTATTACCCCTGAAATTAGTGATGACATTGTAAGGTTGGTAAAGATTACTTCAATTCTGTGAGCGATGCCATCATCTTTAAATAGCGGTCAGCTCTGTGATAAGTCCAGCGACAATATAGAGACTTGAGGCTCATATTACTCATTCTCAACAGATCAACTTCACTAAATATCTTGCTTGCCTTCTGATACGCAGTAGAGATTACTTTTTTCTGTTTGAACAAAATTTGAAATGAGGAAAATGAAACAAATGTAGATATGTTAAAATTTATGATTCACTAGTCATAAACTTCTTAGTTCGGTGAAGACTTTTGTTGATGCAACAATTCTTGTATTCTAAGGTCTATTTAAGAGACACATTTTTTTATTTTCACAAACCCCATCTTGAGGTTTCCTCTTGGTATTGCCTCAGCTTTTGGTCATGTAAAACAATTTATTTTATTTGAAGTGATATCCCTGTTTGGACATGTTCAGCGGAGGCCTCCCGAGGCGCCGGTGCATAGGGGGGTTCTAAAACGACCCGATAATATAAAGAGAGGTAGAGGTCGACCTAATTTGACTTGGGATGAGTCGGTTAAGAGAGACTTGAAGGAATGGAATATCTCTAAGGAGTTAGCTGCGGATAGAAGCGCATGGAGACTTGCAATCAGCGTGCATGAATCGTGACCCTCTCGTCGCTTTTCTACTTACCTCTAACCCGTTTTTGTCTTTTGTGCTTTCTTGTCTTTGTTTCTTGTGGGTTTCATCTCTAGCCTACCCCAACATGCTTGGGACAAAAGGCTATGTTGTTGTTGTTTGTTGTTGTTAGCTGAATTTTACTAACAAAACATTTGCCACAGGAATGCAGATTTCAGCTAGTTTACGAATGGTGTGAAAGATGAATGAAGACATAAATTATTAAGTTAATCGAAGCAGGACTTGAATCACTACCTGCCTAAAGTAGTGAATTACCACACACAAGGTATTAGCAATCTTTGTTAACATTCACAACAGAATGCTCAAGACGGAGCAAATAGCAAACAAGTAAACAATCATTATAGCGAGAAATGACAAGCAATATGATGAAACAATGTAATTATGCAGATCATCTAGGCCAGAGTAACAGCTAGTACCTTATCCATTAACCAGAATGCAATTGTCTTGTCACCAACTAAAGCTTGATCATGGCTTTCAGCATAAGTGACACATTTCTCCGACCACCTTCTATTTGTTAACGTGTGCACAATATCACCCATTTCCCATGATTCATCACTTTGCCTGTTTAAAGGAAAATGTTAGAAATTCGATAACAGCAACAAATTTAATTCGAAACTTCCAGGATGGCTACAATGTACCAACAGGTCCAACACTGGCTTCAAAGATGTCAATAAGTATGCAAAACTGTATATTCAATCTGATTACAAGCGATGCAATTAGCGCTGAGCCTCCAATGTTGTTCGATAAACTTCTGATAATCAATCTACTAATATCATTTGTGACAAACCGGGATTAAAAAACTATATATTCATGGCCAAAATTTGAAGATGCTGGCTTCATGTTGTTTAGAAAGAGAAGTAAAAGAAAAGTTAAAGTCTTAAAGATACACTTGAAGTAATATGTAAAGAGAAGTTTGAAGATCCTCTGGTAGTAATATGCATGATTCAAATTAATTAGAAAAATTCCATCCATACCATCATTTTAGGTGCACTGTTCATCTAAACCATCACTCTGTGTCAATGACATGTAGGACCAGACCTCACATGTCATTGACTAGCATGGTAGTATAAGATGAAAACTCACTCCAAAGTGATGGTATGGATGCAAATAGCATTGCTGTGATACACCATCCTGTTCCAGTACTTACTTCAGAAGTTCAATCCATTTGTCTGGTACAGCCATATGCAGGCGATAATCAAAACCAACACCACCATCTTGAACAGGAATACAAAATGTAGGCATTCCGCTGACCTGAAAAATTTTATACTTAGAGAAATGAACAATGCATGCCCATGGAACCACCTATCACTTACAATGGCATTTCACATGTCACTGTGAGATTTCACCCTGTATAAACTTGAATCCATATAAGTTTTAACATACTGATCTAGGCATGTGTAATTACAGTGAGAATCCATAAGAGCCATGTCGGATGTTATTGTTAAGTTTGATGTTCATATGACATACACAAATCATAGATATAAATATGGCATCGTTGCCTCACTGGATAGCCATTTCCATATTGTACATCAGGGGCATGATTTTGAAGCTATTAGCAAAAGGGTCTTTAGCTTAGCGGCTAAGGTGCCCCAATAGCACCCCCAAGGATCCGGGTTTGATTCCCAGTGGAAGCGAATTTTCAGGCTGGGTTAAAAAAACAAAGATAGCTCGCCTCTGCTCATGTGGTGTGCGGTGTCCTGGACTTTCGAGATGCACTAGGTCGCCCTCGGCTTAAGAGTGTGACGATGGGATTTTGCGACCTTTTCTCGGCCCAAAGATGATTGGGTTCTCTTCTAAATGAAATACCTTAGGGGCGATCTTAACCCCCCCCCCCCCCACAAAACGAATTTTTTTTTTTCGAACTTCCAGAATGGCCACAGTGTACCAACACTAGCTTCAAAGAAGATGCCTAAATAAGTATGCGAAATGTATATTCAATCTGATTAGAAACGATGCAATTAGCACTTAGCCTCCATCGTTGTTCAATAAACTTCTGATAATCAATCGACTAATATCATTTGTGACAAACCTGGCTTAAAAAACAAAAATATTTGTGGCCGAAATTTGAAGATGCTGGCTTCATGTTGTTTAGAAAGAGAAGTAAAAGAAAAGTTAAAGAAGATCCACTGCAAGTAATATGTAAAGAGAAGTTTGAAGATCCTCTGTTAGTAATATGCATGATCCAAATCAATTAGAAAAATTTCATCCATACCATCACTTTAGGGCACTGTTCATCTATACCATCACTTTGTGTCAATGATATGTAGGACCAGACCCCACATGTCATTGACAAGGGGATGGTATAGATGAGAACTCACTCCAAAGTGATGGTATGGATGCAAATAGCCCATCTGTAATATACCATCCTGTTCCAGTACTTACTTCAGGAGTTCAATCCATTTGTCTGGTACAGCCATATGCAGGCGATAATCAAAACCAACACCACCATCTTGAACAGGAATACAAAATGTAGGCATTCCGCTGACCTGAACAACTTTTTAGTTAGACAAATGAACAATGAATGCCCATGGAACCACTATCACTTACAAATTACAATGGCATTTCACACGTCACTGTGTTTCAACATACTGATCTAGGCATGTGTAAGTACAGTGAGAATCCATAAGAGCCATATCAGATGTTATTGTAAAGGTTGATGATCATATAACATACACAAACCATAGATATAAATATGGCATTGTTGCCTCACTGGATAGCCATTTCCATATTGTACATTAGGGGCATGATTTTGAAGCTATTAGCGAAAGGGCCTTTAGCTTAGCGGTTAAGGTGCCTCAGTAGCACCCCCAAGGATCAGGGTTTGATTCCCAGTGGGAGCGAACTTTCGGGCTGGGGTAAAAAAAAATAGCTCGCCTCTCCTAGTGTGGTGTGCGGTGTCCTGGGCTTTCGAGATGCATTAGGTCGCCCTGGGCTTACAAGTGACACGCGGACCGACCACGTGATGATGGGCTTTCGCGACCTTTTCTCGGCCCGAAGATGGTTGAGTTCTCTTCTTAATGAAATGCTGCGGGGGTGATCTTACCCCATGGATCGAGTTTTCATTATTATAATTTTGAAGCTATTAGCAAGGTTGACTATTTTAAACAAAAATATAAATCAAGCAATACTCATCACATTAGATTAAAGAATTAAACACAATCCAAGAACATACATCCAAGTTCCAATGCGTTTCAACTTTCTAAATCTAGCGTCAGAACCAGTGGCCACCAATGATTTTTTATGTGGTGTGAGGGAAACATCTTTTCCGCAAACAGAAACAGCAGCCTAGTCTATTGTGCTAGTAACAATACACAAAAAAAAGAGAAAAAAAAAGGAACAAAACAGTAAGGACTTACATCTTCCCCAATGGCTACAGCCTCAGGATAAAGCCCATGAATGAGATCGTTTACCAGCATTAAGTAAACCACTGCATCAACATCAGTAGCAAATCCAAAGTACTCGCTGTAGTTCCCAGTAAATGCAACCTATAAGAAAGCACACAAAATTTAGAAAAATCGGCAGTCACACTCAATAGGTGAAAATAACACTAGATTGCGGAAGCTATCTTAGACCCAGTAATTGATAGCAGGAGACATGAAACATATAGCAATGTAAAGATACTGTTTCGACAAATGAACGGCAAGATGTGCCCCAACCAAAAAGGCAGAAGTTACCAGAATCACTTGATCAACTTACTTGTAATCCATGATGAGTATACATCATGGAGGTCACTCCATCAAATCGAAACCCATCAAACTTATATTCTTCAAGCCACCATCTTGCGTTTGACAGTAAAAATCTCATAACCTGGATAAGAACAGAAATTTTGTCTAGATATGTAAAGACGGATTAGCAGAGACTATTAACAAATATACAGTTAAAGAAATCGGAAGTTACATACTTCCCAACTCCCATAATTGAATAGGCGGGAATCCCACATCCAATGATGGCCACGCGCACCACCATGGAAGTAATGTGTATCAGTGCCATCAAAACCATTCAAACCGTCCAGCGTATTATTTGATGCATGACTGCAGAATAGACATAAACATTGGTGAAGAATGCAGTTGAAAAGTATAAATCAATCAGAATTGAAGTTCTGGAATATGAACTTCAAGTGGCTAAAGTATTCACAGGCATCTAAAATGCTCAACCAAGCTATGAAGGACACGTGAGATTGTAAATACGATATAGGCACACCTAAATTCGTGTCAAAGGGTACTCAAACTTGGGTGATCTAGGCATATAACCACACCCTCAACCAAGATAGGCTCAGTTACGGAGTTACCTTATTAATATGTATCTATATTCTTTTATTTCAATTACCAAAAATAAGTTCATTGTGATAGCTAAGTGTGGGGGTATGCTTGTACTATGTACTCCCTAAATTAATGATGTGACGACAACTTTATTTCAAAAATAAACTAAAAGTGTTTCTCAGTTATTCTGAATATGTGTAATTTGGTTGGGGGTTGGGGTGTGTGTGTGGTTGGGGTAGGGGTGGGGTGGGGACCTACCTGAGGTTAATATGGGAACTAGAGCCACTTGTAAGGTATTAGTGCTACTTTTAAAACTTGTAATTCTTTGTCGTTTCGCCAAACAAATAGCCCATTAAGAAATTTTGACTTATCCTAACAGAAATGATCTGTGCACATCAACCTCATTTGTGCTACTGGCTATTAAAAAACAAGGTACCAAGAAATTAACAAAGGATTCAATAGTGTCAAATATTTTCAATCACAATGAGTTAGCACATCTAACGAAGCAAATCAACAGTAAAGTCAATATAATAAAACTAGGATCACCAAAACACCCCATCAAATAAATATACCTGTGAACAATATCCATAAGCACAAGCAAACCAAGTTCATGAGCTCTATCAATCAAAGATTTTAAGTCCTCTGGAGTTCCAAAACGGCTACTTGGTGCAAAAAAATTCGTAACATGGTACCTGAAAATAAAAGTATAGTAACAATAATCAAAACAAGTAAGAAAAATAAGCATGTGGGACAAAAATATTTCTGCATTTATTCATCATAATCTAAAAGCTCCATTTAGATGACGAGAGAACATAAATATGATACGGAGAAATGAATGCTGTGAAAGTGGAAATACCCAAAGCTTGCATAATACGAGTGTTCTTGAATTGCCATTATCTGAACCGCATTGTATCCAAGCCTTTTAATCCTTGGCAGCACCTCATCTCTGAAGTTAGCATATGTGTTTATTTTTGGTTCCTGCACAGACAATCATAATATGCTCAACTTCTCATCAAGTATGTCGATGGTATATGGTTGTGAAACTTCAGTTACCAAGTAGACTACAAATGAAACAAGAACAAAAATTTCTGTCAAAAAAAAACGAAAATCTATTTCTTACTTACAAAATGAATTTTTGTCATTTTAATGTGGTAACATGGCTACATTATGGGTTACGACAATAATAACATTCATATGTAACTATGTTGTCGGAACCAAGAAACTATGTTTACCATTTGCACCAATATTTTGACAGTGATGCCTATAAATGGATTGTGTCCAAAACAAAGAAGAAAATGAGGTTAAACATTCTCTGCCTAGTTGTCACATGACTACAATGTGAAGGGAAACCAACATTTGGATTTAAAGTTATTGCAGAAATAATAAAAACCAACTAAATATTTACAAAGGAGTAATTCATCAGAGCCAAAGGAGGGAGGGAGGGGTTATTGGATTACCGGGCTACTCATTCCAATATGTGATTCATAGATCCTCAATGACTTTGGCCTTCTAGGTTGAGGATGTTTGAATACATACTTCTCCTGCATTCAAACGTAAAAAATCATATGAAATAATCAAAAAAACATTATTTGGACTGTACTAAACAACAACCAAAAAACAATTACGCAAATCCTTTCCACTTAAAACAGGAGATGATCACATGTGCCACTTTGAAGTATCATAATATTGTTCTTATCCACATAGCAGCAAGATAATAAGTGGAAAATAAATTTGAAACTTGATAGTGGTATATAAAAAGTAAATGCAATACTAGAAATTTCTACGAAAGAATGTAAGGTAAAATCTAGAGCATACCTCTTCAGGGGGATCATAATATATACCATTGTATGGTATTTCACCAGGGGCCTGCACAGAAAACTTGATCCAGGCAGGAATCGAATCCTTTACACCAGATGGTGTATCCATCCGAATCTGGCCAAAACAAAAAAGGAGGAAGGAAATGAGGAGAACCTTTAGTAGGGGCTCCAATTGGGTGCGTTGGGTCATTCATGCTAATTTGAACAATTAAAGAACTTACCTTTACACGTGAGCCATGAGGAATAGCTGGCGATCCATCAGCGTTATTGGGAAGGAAAATCTCCCAAACACCATACTCATTCTGAAAGTTTTTTATACTATATATCAGAAAAAAAAATAGAAGCACAACATTTTTGGTCATTTGGAAAAACTATATGAATCTCATATTAAATATCATGAAGGAAGCGCTCAAAAATGCAAAGGTTATATATACTGTTTGTAACCAACAATAACAAACATGGCCTTTACATGGATATTATAGTTTTAGACTGCAAAAGTGGTGGTAGGTTGAACAATATGTGACAATACAGTACAGGGAATCAGTACACTCTTCCACTATATTAAGCAAAGAGTAATGAAAAGGCAACATTTATAAGAGATACTTAGGAGCATCTTAGGCAAAAGCCGCAAAACATATTTTAATAATTGCAAAGAAAATATGGAAGATTGCAAAGATGTAGATGTACCCTGGTCATTGTATCTGCATTTGGATTCCAATTGTTGAAGTCACCAACTAATGCTGCAGACTGCAATAAGATGCAAGAGTCTGATTTACATCTTAATGAAGCTGATAAATAATTGAAACAACCTCTGACTCTAAGAGAAATATAATCATGATATAATGTGACTGTTACAATTGATTGCTAATACTGGCAAGAACATACATGTGCACCAGGAGCCCATTCTCGATACGTAATACCTTCGGCACTGGGAAAAAAGAAAGGGGAAACATGATTTGAATATTTGCTCATAAGACATGCAAGTAACTAAGCATTATATAGTAACTGGGGCTTTAAATTTACCTGCGGGTAAATCCCAACTTTTCGTAACCACGAGAAAATGCATCCAGACCACCTTCATGTTCATCAATAGCTGCACGCATTCTTTTGTATTCGCTGTATCTGTTTAATCCAAATAGCAGAGCAAGAAATTGTTAAAGTTCTCCCAACAAAAACACCAAAAAATAGGGAACTAACTTCTCCAAAGGCAGAGAACTAGTACAGTAAAGTATACACTCAATTAACCAGTTCTTCCATGCTCCATCTGTTTAGCCGCTCTATCTTGATAACAATCAGTAGCGTCCACGATGGATTGTATTGCAATTATGACTTAAAACAACAAGCAAATTCAACAATTGTATTGTTCACTCATTAATTCTACAGCTACTTTCTTATATGACCACAGAGCCAAAGGGATTAGTTCCACCTAAAAGTAATGTGTAGTTGTGTACCCACCTTATACCATCAGTTAATGTATGCAATACTTAAGTTCAACGCACCTACTCAAATTGCACAAAAGAAGAAAAAAGGCTTACCGGTAATCAAGATGGCTCCGAAAATCTACCAGCATAGGGTCAATCTGGTATATTCGCTGGCCATCTCCTGGTGGCGGGATAACTCGTGGTTTTTCCTCCACAACTGTTTGTTTGGCTCCTTTGGTCAAGCCATTGGTGCCGGTTTTGGCACTGCCTTTAACCGCTTTTGAGGGTTCATGCTTATCTTCAGTGTCAACTGTCATGCTTGCTTCAGCCGCGGCAGAGGCTGCCTTCTCTTCTACGACCGGTTTCACTTCATGTGTCTACAGCAAAAGAAACGGGTAAATTTTAGACCCAACCATGCCACAAAAAGAGGGGGGAAAGCAACAAACGGTAAGCACACTTTTTTAAAACCTTAATACTTGGTGGCACATCTATGTTCTTGGTAATGCAGGAAAGGCCACATTGCGAAACTAACAAAAATACAAAATGCATAAATATTTGCACAATGCTGGTATTGGACAACCAAAACCTGAAACCTTTGGCACCTGATTTTATCAAATATTTGGGCAAGTGTTCATGAAGAAATGGTTTCAATCAGATGATTGTGGTACCTTCGATTCTTCTGGTTGCACTGGTGCATCGACAGCAGGTTCTGCAGAGGACAGCAAGTCATCATTTCCACCTCCGGGCACCAGCACCTTCCCGGGAGCACCCGCGCAGCTCAGAACAGTGCCTGCTGATGCACACTCCACTGATGAGAAGAAAACAACACAGAAATATGCAATAATATTATCTTAATATCAAACGCAACCCAAAGGCGGAAAGCAAAACAAAGAGAGAATTCATCAGCAGAGAAAGCAAAAACGTTCATCGCATCGATTGATTACACTAACGCATTTGCCACAAAGTTATAAGAAAAGAGCAAGTCCCAGAGAGTTCAGGAACCGCGATCGCGTCAGTGGAGGGAATGCGGATACATGGATTGGGAAAAGGAGCACGCGTCCGATGCACAAACAGTCAGAGGCACGCCCTCCTCCCACCGAAACCAATCGGAAGCGGGCAGGAAAGCAGCGGCGAGTAACAACCGACTAAAAATAGAGGGGTGGATGGAATTGAAGGCGAGCGAGTGAGAGTGAGGGAGCGCGCGAGAACCGTACGAGAGAACGAGTCCTTCCTCCTGAAGAGCAGCGACGGCAAGTCCACCGCGCTCCTCCGCTCCGCGCCGGATCGCGCCGAGCCTCCGCCGGCGCCGGCGGGGCGCACGACCCCTAGCCTCGCGCCGGACACCGCGAACGACGACATCCCGCGTAAACCCAGCGGCAGATCCACACGCCCACGCGATCCCCTGCCCCTGCTCAGCCCACCGGAAGCGCCGAGTTGCGTGGGGGCGGCAGCTAGGCCGAGGAGCAGCGTCGCGAGATATTATTGCGGGGTGAGGCGAAGCAGAGTGCTACTGCTACTGCGGCAGAAGAAGAGGGGGGGGGGGGGGGGGCGACGG
>LAPY01000812.1:153310-164569 GCA_000970635.1 Eragrostis tef
GCCGGCCGAGGAGCAGCGTCGCGTCGCGAGATATTATTGCGGGGTGAGGCGAAGCAGAGTACTGCTACTGCGGCTGCGGGAGAAGAAGAGGGGGGCAGCAACGTGTGCGGCGGAGGGTGGCAGTGGCCTGGCACTGGCAGTGCATCTGTGCATGGGGATGTGGGAGCGGAAAGAGAGAAAGGCTAGCCGACGAGGCGGAGTGGGGCCCGGCGGAAGCGTGTGTGGCGTCGTCTTCCCCGTGCGCCCCCTCCCTCCCCCGCCCGAGCGGGGAGGTGGCAGCGCGATGGGGCCGCGGGGACGAGGAGGAGATCGCAAACCAACGGCTGGGAGCGCGTTCACGGCCATCCGTTGCGGACGAGACGCTGCACGAGTCCCCTTCGTTTCGTTCACTTCTCTTCAATTCGAAAAAAACAAAAATGTTTCGGTGTCGTGCACAACAAAAGGTGCGTGCTTTGGGTGCGCCCGTCACATGAGTTGTGATCGAGTCCCCCGGTTGCATTAATTATGGCGTTCATGTGTGCGGTGTGCCCCCGGGCCCCGGCGAGCCGGCGTTCGCTGTCAAGACCCGTGCGACAGCCGGCTATTGTTTCCAGAGGGACGCTCGGGTGTTCTTGTCCGCATGTGAAGAAAATCTTTCCGAGAACGAGCGAGGGAGCATATTCTGGTCCTCGTGCAAATACAAATGGCATCACATCCTTCCTCTCCTCGGCATCACGAACGGAAATGCCCCTGCAATTACGAGTGCACATAAATCGTTAATCTATAGACAATTTTATTACCCACACAGTTTAATTTCAACTGGTAATCTTTTTTTACAACAAGCTTCGCTATAGGTCGCGGCAAGTCAAGCTGCATTTCATAGTGTCGATTATACAAAAAATGCAAAGAAGTGTACATAATCATTATAGTACATGTTGTCTTCAAATTCGCATGTGATCAACAGGCATAGAAAACAAGCAGCACCGGAATGACCTTACTTACAGTGTAATCTAGCCTAATGCATAGTTAATTGCGTTTATAATATTAGGTAAACCCATCTCCTGAAAAGCGTGTAGGACATGCTTACTTTAATCCCTCGATCATCCCTTCCCATCATAGAGATGAGAGAGATTTCTCCACAGCTTGTCGACTGATGTTGACCTGGAGTCCTGGACTAGAGTAGTTATGCCAAGCATCTGAAACGTTTGCAGGCTTGCCGCTAGCGGCAGCAGTCCTTCCTTGGATCTGCCGGGCCCCAAGCACGACTGGTCGCTTTTTCTAGCCCGTCCAAATCACGAACAAACGGACGAAAAGGCCCGGACGGGACAATGGGCCTACGTGGGAGCAGGCGCTCTCCTGGCCGTTGAAGTCGGCCGGGATGTCTGATATTTCGCGGGCTCTGCTCCACGGCTACAATTTTCACGATGCAAATGGGCAGACGAATCTGCAACGTGCACATGGCCCGTTCCAAATCTGTTAGCAGCGTCGAGAGAGGGACCGCGTGCTGCTGATCAGAGGGTAACAGAAACGTGAAATGCAAAGGGTTCAGGTTGCGTCAAGAGACTTGCAGCGGGGAAACGGAAGTGCCAGAAGGATGCGGTACACAAAAACCTGTGTTTATGTTGACAGCGTCGAAAACAGGTTACAGTTACAACTTACAAGGATGGATGCAGCCATACAAGAATTATCTCGTCTAACTTGATGTATCAAAAGTAGTACTACAGATTAACAGAGACGCAACAGGTCCATATTGAAGCTTACACATGTATTTTCCTTGAACATTTTGTACATAATCGTTCTGACATATGACACATGACCACAGGCAGTAGCAAGATGAACATGCAAATCCTGTCTCATGGCATAGATCCTGGTAGATTAATTCTGTGATGCTGGTCACTCTGTACTTCTGATCAATGTTTTCGAAGGAAAAACGATTGCAGCTATAGGTTTGTCCTCATACCCACCACCTTCGTCAATGATGAATCTGAGGCCATCGATGTGCAGTTTCCCATGGTGACCGCTAACAATGACGATCTGCTTCCCAGACAGATCCTGAAGAAAGATGTTAATTAACATCTAAATTATATACACTTGATCAAAATGCAATGAAGACGCCAATTGGTGCACATCACACAAGAAGAGTGGCTGTGTTAATAGAGCTTCAAAAGACCGGAAAACAGTGTGCCCCACCAAACAATCGTTTTCAGCAGTGTTCATATATAAGGTCTATCACATGCACTGCTCATATGCCTATGCGCCGTGCTTGCTTGTTGAGTGTGATCAGAAGCCTAGAAGAGGTAAAACGAACAATGCTTGCAGCCAGAAGCAGACCCACTTGATGGGATCCAGATTAATCTAATGATTGAAAGCGATGGGAATTTTCAATTGGGCATATGTGTAGTGGCAAGACTGTCAGGGGATAAGTTCAGTCAATCCAGTGCAATTTTGGACCTAACTGTATTTGCAGCGAACTTTCCTGCAAAACAACAACGCGACCAAGAAACTAGGCATACAAAATTTCCCGAAGATCAATCTATTAGGGAACCAATTTGATTTCTGAAACCTTCTACACAGGGATACGGATGGTACTGTAAAACGGCATGACAAACAAAATGACAACCAGAGCAATACAGTTGATTATTTTGTTGACTGAATACTCGATAACTTACTGGCCTGCATTTCAAATGGAAGTTCCTCTGACTTTTACATTGAGTGATCGTACGTTTTACCACAGAGGAGCAACTGACTTATACTGTGGTAGGTTAAAAAAGACAAGAAACCCAGGCAGTGTCTAGAACACAACTTGTAAAGATGGTGCTAACAGATCTAGTCATAAAACTTCATCTTATTTGCAGCACCTTCAAGTTATCAGCCTGCCAGGCTAACTTGTCGAGATACCAGATATGATTAGAGGGGGAAATGCACATCCTCATATGCCAGAGGAATGGAAAATCAAAACAATGAAGCACTCTGGACTAAAACTATAGCAAGCATCACCAAGATTAGCAATATATATGAATAAGCGCCAACTAACCTTCATTAGTAGGATATGGTTTTGTGCCAGAAGAATTACTAAAGTGGATGTAATGTCAGCTCAATTACATGAACTAGCATAGAGAGCAATGGTGTAAAATGCCTTTATATTACAGAACAGGACCTTGAATCCTGGAGAAACGCAAATGATGTGAAGTGCATTCTAAGTGAAGAATACAATTGTGAGTTGAAAATGCATGCATACCACAAGCATATGCAAAATATATTGTGGACAATGTGGTAGTCAGTTCTCCAGACTAGAGAAAGATGGCCCTTCAGTCCACCGAAAGATATGTATATTTTGCAAACATTGAACAACTACATGGTGTTAAGGTTGCCGAATCATTATGTTGTTCATAACCTAAGGTCTAAAATATTTGTTTCTTATAATATAGAATGAAATGGGATTACATATTAGCTTACCTTTGGTATGTCCCAAACGTCTTGCCTCCCATGTAGCATTTGAACCTTTGGCACCCTAGAGTCTCTCGTTCTCAGAAGTCTCAGCTGCTCATTCAAATCCATGGATCTCTCCAGGCCAGCATGAACTGCAATTAGCTTGCAAACAGTCTGTCCTTCATCAGTATCTATAGGCACACCTTCCTGTCATACAATACAACCATAACATGAAACACCAAAGAAGTAATCTTGCATGCCTGCTCATTATTTGCAGAATAAATAAAAATACCTACCTCCTCATGGATCCAAACCAGGTCATATAGGAACTTTTTGTGCTCCTCTGGCACAGCCTTTGCTAGATCTACAAATAAATTAGAAGTAGTACCATATTAGAAGCTGTGTGTTAAAATTCAGGCCAGATATTTCCAAGAATTAAGGTTTGTACGATCAGCACAAGAGACTGAATCCTCGTATGATACCTTACGTGGGTAATGGTATTTAACTTGGACAATTAGCTTGTACAATTGGTAGATAACCTGCTTCTTATTGTGTTACCTGTTAAAATTAAATGCCATTGGAAAGACATGTTTTATCTTGTATACATAAAACTCATGTATCTTATTGTCCTCATGGACACTTCAAAAACTCTCTTAAATTAATAGTATTCATACTCCTTTTTATTTTTGTGCATTTATGTGCCAAATATGGAAACCAGAGGTCCCTGTCGTTTTTTGTTTCGGTGTTTTCATTCGTAACCTTATGTGATCATGGTCGGATTTTGGACAAGAAAACTCAATACCGCTGTTTGTGAACAAAAATGAACATAAGAGCAAGAGCTAACCAGCATGTTAGGCTCCAGAACAAATTGCATTGGTTGACAACTGAAGTACGAATATCAGTACTGATTAACTGATGACTGATGACTAGTCGAAATCTGAAATCTCGCCGAATGCAAGCGAGAAATCAAAATGAGAATCCCGAATTCTCAACTGACCTGGGGATCCATGGGCGACGCCGTAGGACTCGAATGTGGGCTGTGCGTCGTAGATGGAGCCCTTATACGGGAGCCCCTTCTTGTGGTTCCATCTCTCCTTGATGACACCGCCCCACCTCCTCCCCTGCACGTGCATGCCCTCGTGCCCCGGCCCGCGGAACCACCCCTCGTGCTCCTCGTTGTGGAGGTACTCGTCCCAGGTGGCCGATAACGGGGAGCCGTCGGGCGGCGACGGCAGCGCCCCGACGAACGCGGCAAAGGCGAAGTCGTGGTTGCCGCAGAGGAAGACGTGGCGCTGCGCCGGGTGGCGCGCGGGCAGCGCGAGGAGGAAGTCGAGAACCCCTCGGGTACTCGGGCCGCGGTCGCAGTAGTCGCCGAGGAAGATGACCAGCGCGGTGGCGAAGGCGTCGGCGGGGAGCGCGGACTGGAGGTTGGACCAGAGGCTCTCCAGCTTCGAGAGGGAGCGCAGCCGCCGGCTCCGTTTGTGAGGGAGACGATGCTGGAGAAGGACAGAATATCCTATTTCTACGATGGTACATCCCTCCTCTCCTCTCCCCTAGCTATCGCCGAAGCCGCGGCTTCGCCATTCTTACTCCTGTTGGATGTCTCGACACACTCGTAGCTACTATTTGAAGTACTAAAGTGGAGATGATGCGGGGGGACTAGAGTAGTAGTTTGCTTTGATTTCTCTGATTCTAGTGGGGAGACATGATCATGATGATGGTGATGGCCTGGTGCTCAATATGGATTGGGGCTGGTTTGTTGATTGGCAAAGGGGAAATTTCACATGGCGTTAGCTTCCAGGACTTGCTCTGGGAATTGTTGCATATTTCAGGTGTCCATTGACCTATTCACTTGAGGTATTCAACCCTAGCCCTAGGT
Source organism: Eragrostis tef (assembly GCA_000970635.1). Classification (NCBI taxonomy): domain Eukaryota; kingdom Viridiplantae; phylum Streptophyta; class Magnoliopsida; order Poales; family Poaceae; genus Eragrostis; species Eragrostis tef. Next base: position 158,598 of record LAPY01000812.1, read on the forward strand.
TTGTCGTGGGTTCGCGTTAGGATGTATTCTTCTTGTCAGGTCAGATGACATATTTGCGGAGGCATCTCTTGGATCCACATTTGAATTGAAACCATTCCCGCTTCCTGAATCACTGTTTAAGAGGGCACGGACAAACCTACATTTAGTTAACAATGCATGCCTGTAGTTGTTTTAGCTTCAAAAGGCTGGTTACTGATCTTACATTTGTCTCTCTATCTGTAATTTCATAACTACATTATTCCACACACAAAGATTCTTTACTATTCTAGTGTCTTTGTTCTCCATATGTTTAAGATTGTTTTGTCCACGTCAATGATGCCCTCAGGTCCCTCACTCTAAGCCCTTTATTACTCCGTTGTTAGAAAGTTCCCCACGTTTTGTTGATATGCAGAGCATTGTATAGTGCAAAGTTTTTCTTGCTTTAATTACCGTTTTGTGAACGGGCATTTCAGGAGATGTGGGCAATGTCTACTTTGGGCCGAATCATCCTATGAAGCCGCATCGCCTTTGTATGACACATCATCTTGTCCTTTCATACGACCTTCACAAAAAGATGGAGATATATGTCAGTATTGAATTTGATTTATTCACTCTATCTGGACTTGAAGTGCATAGTATTTACCGTTACTTTGTACCTATGACTTCTGCAGAGACCTCACAAAGCATATCCAACGGAGCTGGCTCAGTTTCATTCTGCTGATTATGTGGAATTCTTGCACAGGATAACTCCTGATACTCAGCACCTGTATGCAAGTGAATTAACTAGATGTATGAATCCTGCGTTTTTCTCTACTGCAAACCACTGTTTCAAACTTTAACATCATCATGAATTTTATGGCACGTAATATGCTAACTGATACACCTGTTCAGTCAAGTTACTTTGATCTAAGGCCAATCTCAGTGCATGCTTTCATTTCACGCTTTACAAGAGTGCCATGTCAGATTTGAAGTTTTGACATGATAAATGAAACGACATCTCTCAATGCATAATTTCATCTCACAGTTTCATAGACAAAGCATAACATTAAATTGTTGTATTGTGGTTGGTCAAAATATGTTAGGATGAAAGTTTTGGTTCTCAATAAGTGTTTCATTGAACTTTCGTATATATGAAACCGTGCCACATGCCTTTCATGGGGATGAAAGGGATTTCTTCTCTTTCATCTTAATAGATATGCCATGTCATCTGTTTTGCTTATGTGGCGTCATATTTAATGGTGATGAAAGGCCCATTGAGACTGGCCTAAGCTACTATATTTACATGGTGCTCAAGCTTTCAAGTAACCTGTTAAAAGGATATAAAGAGAATGTATTATTGTTGTTGATATTTCCACTGTTCTATAGAACAAATATAAGTAGCTATTTCCATTTAGTGAAAAGTATCTAGTTTATATCGTTCATCACATTCACATGCCTATCTGATGCTGCAATTAAAAGAGTTTATATTTTGCCGACTGAAGTTGCTATTGAGCACAAGCGTCGTCCATTTTGGTGTGTCCTGACTTTACAAATTGGTTCCTTCATAATTTGCTCCCAGATAATTCTTTTTTCTCTTTCAATCTCTGTTCTCAGACAATCTTGGGGAGGACTGCCCGGTCTTTGATAATTTGTTCGAGTTTTGCCAAATCTATGCTGGAGGAACTTTAGGTAATACTAAAATTACTGAGTGTCTGAGTCGTCTGTGTGAACTCTGCTTCTATATTGAATTACCTAAGCTGTTCTTTATTCTTTTTAGATGCTGCTCGCAGATTAAATCACAAAATGTGTGATATTGCCATCAATTGGGCTGGTGGGCTCCATCATGCAAAAAAGTGTGGGGCATCGGGTTTCTGCTATATTAATGACTTAGTTTTAGGAATTCTGGAGCTTCTAAAGTATCATGCCAGGGTTCTTTATATTGACATTGATGTCCATCATGGAGATGGAGTTGAAGAAGCCTTTTACTTCACTGACAGGTTTTTGTCCACTAAAACATATTTGTGTATGTTTTTTTAGTCGTATTCACTGTTTTCAAATCTAGTTTCCATCAAGTCGCAAACAAAATATATACTCTCCATCTCTTATTTATTTTTAGTGGTGACACAATGTACTGTGCTAATGCCTGAGTGTATCAAGCGGCTTCAGATGTCTTAGCTGTTTACCTTTAATATTTGCAGGGTAATGACTGTAAGTTTCCACAAGTATGGTGATCTGTTCTTTCCTGGAACAGGTGACATTAAGGTAAGTTTTGAGTAACAAGCCTCATTAGTTATATACCCCCTCCGGTTTTAAATGTATGACACTGTTGACTTTTTTCGTTACTTTGACCATTTGTCTTATCTATAAGTATTTGTGCAAATAGCTAAATGTATAAGTTAACCTTCAAGTGCTTTTGATGATAGATCCAATGACAATCATTTCACGTTAGGTAACTAATTACTTATATGAATCATATGACCGTTCAGTGCTGCTTGCCCCACACATGGTGTACATAAACTAAAGTTGACACCCTTAGCTGCGTGAAACGAAGATTATTATTCACTAAAAGTTTCTCAGAGTCAAAGTTGTAAATATGTGGAGGCAGTTGATGGTTACGAATAATCCCCTTTCACTAAAACTCGGTTCACGGTCAAAGAGCCTATGGCTGTATATTACTATTCAAATTTGATAATACTTGAGGCAGTCAATCATTGTGAACAATTGCAGTAAATCCCCTTTTTTGTTGCTTTTTCTCTGGCTCCTATCACTCTAAAAGTTGTAAATATGCAACATTATTGTTTTTTTTTCTCTGGCTCCTATTCACTAAAACTGTGGATCTTTCTATTAGACAATGGGCAATTGTCGATTGGGCATTAGGGCTTTCATAATAAAAATAATGTCAGACGTTCTCTGTTATTTGCGGTTAATCAAGAATATTTGATGTCTGAGTCATAACGAGAAGCCACGAAGTGACCAAAGATATCCTTGCTAGTCATGCTTGTGCTATTTACTTGGAGCTTCAAATTATTGTTTATGCCATGTATCATTATGCCTTAAATTGCTCAGTGATCTGCTTTGGTTCCTCTTTTTGCGGGTGTTTCAGGATGAAGTGGATCCTTAAATATAATTTCCCTATAAGAACTGTAGAGGAATGCATATTTAAAAAATACAGAAAGATTAAGGTTCAATGTCAGAACAAAGCCTTTCTTTTCATGAACACATTGGATCTTAGAAACAGTTGCCAGAGCTTACATTTTGCTTTTCCTTCAAATTGTTTCATGGCACCTGCTGGTAATGATGAGCCTTTTGGTATTATTATATAAACTGCTTTAGTTGGTGTACTCTTCGTTCTAATTTACCACATTGTAATTCAAGGATATAGGAGAAAGGGAAGGAAAATATTATGCGATCAACATTCCACTTAAAGATGGGATTGATGACACCAGCTTTACTCGGCTTTTTAAAACGGTGAACCCATCTGTACCTCTTTCGTTTTTATTCATGTCATTTTGTTATCCGTATCAAATTATGTGATGTTTATCATGCAGGTTATTGCGAAAGTTGTTGAGACATATCTACCCGGTGCTATTGTTCTTCAATGTGGGGCTGATTCGTTGGCAAGGGACCGTTTAGGCTGCTTCAATCTCTCTATTGAAGGTTCTACCAGTTCTTAAACATGATATGTGCTTGTAGAGTTTTCAAGGCTCTATATTTCTAATTAGCTATCCGTGTATAATATCATTAATATGTGTAAGTAAGCTGCTAGGCTTTAGGGAGCCTCGTGTCCTTAATCCTCCATATTGTTTTTCACTGATATGCTCCTCGTTCTTTCATCAATGGTTTACTGGTGCTCTTTTGGACTTTCAACTAGCTTCATTCGGCTAAGCTTTAATTATTTTAAGACTTATTTATCTGTTGTCGTCAAACAGGCCATGCTGAATGTGTAAAGTTTGTCAAGAAATTGAATATCCCCCTTCTGGTAAGCAAAGCTACTATTGCCAGATTTCGTTTCCAATTTCTTTCCATCCTTTTATAGAATATCAACATATTCTGTTGTGCAGGTAACTGGAGGTGGTGGATACACCAAGGAGAATGTAGCACGCTGTTGGGCTGTTGAAACTGGGGTCCTTCTAGACACGGAACTCCCAAATGGTATCTCATTTATTTATTCTTTCAAGTCGCTATTATCTGTCCCCTTTGGCCTTCTGATTTTAAGTGAAGCAGCTACTGCCTCTATTGTACTTTAAACTAAGCACACAGCATCTGCATGTTCTTTCTGTTCGTATGGGATTATTTGCTGATAATTCCTCGTGTAGTTGACCATGCTGTGGAGTTATACTTTGACATTTTCTTTGCAGAGATTCCAGACAATGAATACATTGAGTACTTTGCTCCTGACTATACACTGAAAGTTCCAAATTTGAACATGGTATAGAACCTCTTCCTGTTTGCCTTTAGTTATCTTATGCTCGTGTGATTTCTCTAGCATTTGAAATATAAGTGCAGTTATGTTATTAGAGCTCCTTTATTTAATGGTTGACAAATTAATTGATTTTCTGTTGCTAGAACCCTGGAACTTCGTTTGTTTGGGGATTGAAAATGAGATGTAATTTCTTACTTTTTTTTTATGGAATAGGACAATTTGAATAGTAAGACCTATCTCAGTTCGATCAAAGTGCAAGTCATGGAGAGTTTGCGGTCCATACAGCATGCTCCTGGCGTTCAGATGCAAGAGGTTAGATTTTATCCTCTTACTGAGTTGTACATTTGTACTACAAAAGGCAGTATCGGAACGCTAAAATATGCATCTCTACCTTTTTTTCGCAAATCCATAAAGACATGTGTAATTTTTTTTCTGAAGGGGTCATATAGTAAATCATTTTGCAGGTTCCACCAGATTTTTATATCCCTGAAATTGATGAAGATGAGCTGGATCCTGATGAACGTGTTGATCGTAAGTAAAATATTTCCTGGCTTGCCCTTCAGTGCTTATTCAAACAAGTTGATGGATCATGTGCAGAGCAGTGTTTTAGATTCGTCGGCATGATGAATGCTCTCTTATATAAAAATAAAACAGCTATGTTGGTAATCTGAGGCAGCCATTCACATGTTTATAGTATCAAACACTTCGATTTTCATGCTTTTCAAAATTTGTGTTCCTCATTTTCAAATGCATCTCATGATGATGCATTTTTCTGATGTATTTGATTGTCGTGCTGCTATTTATTCTTTGTGTTTTCTGCCAGATGCTCTTAATTGCTTACTACAGTACTTTGCAATTTGTTTTCCAGAGCATACCCAAGACAAGCAGATTCACCGTGACGACGAGTACTATGAAGGTGACAATGACAATGATCATGACGATGGCGTACGCTGATCTGTTTCTCCGGAGCATGCCATGATGTAAATTGAAAGTGGAAACCTTCACCCTGTTGTTGTGTAGCTCAGTAGTCATGAGATGAGAGGAGTTAGTTTGTTAATTGGCATAGGCTCTAACTTAGGTGGACAAAGCGTTCTAGACTTAGATTCTGATGCTTCCTGATTTACACCTTGTAGTGCAATTGTGCACGTCTTTTGAAGTGCAAATTCGTTGGAGGTGTGAACATGCCTGGGAACTCGATGTGCAAAATGAACCCATTGGTGTACGATGTTGTTCTCTTGCCGTTGAGTGATGTTGTGATGTTTCACTTTTCTTGCCGCTGTGGTGGAAGGATTCTGATGTCGTTCTGTTCGGGGCACGAAAGCTTTACCCCAAGCTGAGGATCTGCTCTGCTATTCCTTCTGCCACCTGGAAAATAAGCTTGCATTGCAGAAGAATCTTGGATGCTCTTGCCGCTACACAAAAAAATTGCATCATCACGGCCTGATGATCTTCCGTGCGCGAGTAGCCAGATTTTATCACGCAACGTGTTGCGCAACTCGAGTTGATGACAAAACTAACAAAAGCGACAGCAGTACATCGGACGAAGCATGGCGTGGATTCGGCGGGGGAAGCGAGGCGGGGGGGGGGCCCG